>FIZR01022358.1:0-18917 GCA_900060175.1 Ferrisia virgata
CCCCCCCCCCCCCCCCGTGACGAGATATAAAAAGTTGCAAATACGTTGAAAAATTATCTTTTATCAGTGCCTAACTAGTCTCTAAAAAAAATTGAGTTTTGAGACCCAAAGGCAAATCGTCCTCCTTACCCCGCTATAACTTTTTGACCATATAAACCACTGTAAGTCCGGAACAGATCAAGAGAGAGGGCTAAAACATTGGATGGAGATTTTCTTCATCAGGGGTGACCTTTTAGGCGCATTGGAAAGAAATTTGTGTTTTAAACCGATTTTGATATTCGGTGTATCCGGTATTACGAGCTATGAACCGTCTATTATTTCTTCCAGACTCTGTACTTGAATTTTAATTTCGAATTATTTCTAAAGCTATTTTATAAATTTGCTGTTTAATACAATGGGCAGTGTTTGATTCGGGCGAAGTAGGTGGCTTAAAAATACGCAAAATTGCCCGCCGAGACCATGGAGAGAATTTACATTCTCATTCGTCAGTCCTTAGCAAGTCCTAAATATCGTTACCTTGTAATGAGCTGAATTTTCATGAAAGAATTGTGTAAAAAATCCGTAATTTTTAGCTTGATTTTCTACGTTATATTATCATTGAAAAGCAGGCTATTATGGTCTATCGACCTACGGTAGGTGAAGGGGGAAGTATGAAAAAATTTCGTTTTGGGATCCTAGAAGACCATTAGTACCATTTTTTAGCCATGTCAACTGTATATTTTTATTTTTTTTTCGAAGAGTAAAATTATTTACTCTGCTCGATACGGACCAAAATCAATTCAATTCGGTCAATCGACTCAGTTTGGCGGCGGATTAGATATATATGAAAGGAGACGACTTTGGCTTAAAATTCAGTTATGCCCCAATTTGGGAGAGGAGCTGCTGAGGGGACACAAACTCAAACATTGTCGCTTTTTGAGCCAATCGATAGAGAATCTGCAGTTGTATAACGTATCCCAAAATCAGCCTCCAATCACAATTTGAAAGGACAATATGAGGGGTTTTCTCCTTTTTGACCTTGAAAAAGGACTATTCCTTCCCGATCTCCCCATTAAATTGAGATAGGAAGTTGAAATTTGGTATGTAAACTTAGTAGAGGCACTAGATTTGCCTTTTAGGGGTCTGGACTTTTCAGCCATATTGCACCTCCTTACAGCTCCAAAGATCTCAGTGTTGGAGTTTGTTGCTCGCATAACTCCCCTCCAAATTGAGCTAGAAAGTGTATTCTACAAGCTATGATAGAATATTGCGCGATGATATTCGGTATGAAAAAAAAGGTAATCTAATATGTACTACGTTTGCGATTGGCGCAGGGTCAACCGTCGGGCGAAGCATTTATACAAATGGATTCCGAACAAAGCGCGTACACGGCGGCGCAAATGCGACATCATCGATACATGTATTTCGGTAAGAAACAACGTTACATCGAAGTGTTCCAATGCTCCGGAGAAGATATGAGTTTGGTGCTGACGGGAGGAATGCCGGCTTCGAACGCTCCGCTGTCGCCGGTCGGCAAAACCTTACTATCACCGGGTATGTTGAACACGCCAGCATTAATACCGGCTACTCCGAACGCAGCGGCGGCTTCTCTAGCAGCGGCCGGCGGTACGATGCCGCAAAGCGGTTCGGCAGCTGCGGCGGCGGCGGCGGCTACGGCCGCGCTGATGCCGCAGCAAAATGCGGCTACCGCAGCCGTTACTTGGGAGCCGATCCAAGCTCAAGTGGCAGCTTTGCAAATACAGCAATACGCGTTGGCCCAAGCGCAGGCCATCCGCTCCCAGCAGGAGACGGCCTGGTTAGTGAATCAGCTGGCCGCCCAGCAACAGTTACAGCAGCAAATGCAGCTGGCGGCTTTGGCAAATGCTCAGAAATCGCCGTGGAGCGATCTGAATTCGGCTAACGCTTCCCTAATTTCGGGTATTCCTCCGCCTTCGACGGTAACGCCGGTCAACTCGGTGGTCACGCCGACGGTGGCTGGTAACGCGGCCGCCGGAGTCGCTCAAAAGAAAGCTCTTATGCCGCCCGTATTCCCGGTCTCGAATGCCGCTCTGCAACTGCCGCAGGGTAACGTTTCCACGTCTACGCCCAATCAGCCTTTCTTTCTTATTAATTTTCCGCGATTCTCGTCGCCGATGCAAAGTTATCCGTCTAAAGTTACCGGCGTCACGTCCACTTCGATGGCTACTCAAGCCATACCGTCGGCAGCGGCAGCGGCCGCCGCAGCCGCATTCAACGTTCAGCATAACGCCTTAATCGCTCCTTCTATCCAATACGCCGCCTCTTCTATTTTGAAACGATCGCGAGATCATGCCTTCGCCGCCGATGGCGCCTCTTCTCAAAATGCTTCCGGTGTCAGTGTCAAACAACCTTACTCGATGGCTGCCGCCACCAATTCGGCGACCAATGTTTTTACCATGCCTCCTCTGCAACAGCCACCTCCTCAGATTCCTCCTCCATTACCGGCTTCTATGTCTTCGCAAACTATGGCTTTTCCCTCTACTCAGTTTTACGCTCCTACATGAAAATTTCTTCATTTCGGCGGTCGCGTTTGTTGGTCTTGTTTCGAGTCGAGCCGTATCGACTCGTTGTGTATGTAATTATGTTCATCTGCGTTCACATCGATCCTGTGGGTTGACTCTTTGATTATTTTTTTCCTCTGGGTGTATGTGGTGTGTAGTTAGGACGTATTTGGTTTTTCTAATACCACCGTAAGTTCTTTATTATTTTTATTGTACTATCGTCATCCTTGAACGGTTGTTATTATTTAATTTCTGCTGTTATTCTCTATTTTCTTGTTATTTGTTAATAATAACTTAACAATCGTAAGCATTACCTTACCGAGATATAAAGTTGGATTTTTTCCTGTTTCCTTTTTTTTTTATTATTTTTTTTTTTTAATTATTATTATTATTTTGCTATTCTAACTGGTAGCTTTGTTATGGATGCGTGTACGTTTTTCTTCTTGTTGGATTATTGAAGCTAGTGCGACTTACCGTTGGTTCGTTGTAGTTATCGTTCGATTATTTGACTAACATCCTATTAAAAGAAGGTTTTTTTTTTTCCTAAATAAAATGAGCTAATACGCCTCTTTTTCTCCTGTATATACATAATTATTTAACTCGTTCAAATATCAATGTGAGGACTTTTGTACCGTGATGTGATTTATTACTTCTTCTTATCTTATTCCATACGATTAATTATTTTCTGGTTTGCATATATAAGTTCATTATCTTCATTGATTTTTTTTCTCAATTTCATTCCATAAGAACATAAGGATTTATTTTTCCTAATTGTAATCATCTTTAAAATCTCAAATCGATGATTATAATCTAATAATAATGTGTAATATTTAGGTTTGCGTGAAGATCTCTCTTTTTCAATCAAAATGAAAACAAAGTATAGGTACTTAAAACCGTTAATTAAACATTCCTTTCTTGGTTGTGTGTGTGTGTGTGTGTGCGTGTGTGTTTGTCTATTTCTTAGTATTTACCTACTGAAAATATATAACCGATGATGTTTATGAAATGTTATTGGTATTTAGGTTTTCTTCTTTTTATGTGTTTTGAATGGAAATGTACTTCCAGTTTTTCTTTTTTTGTTCATATTTGTAATATTTACGTGGTAATGTTATTTTAATAGAGGTTGTATTTTTAACGGATATTTTGAACTTTTCCACATACTTGGCTTGATTATGTGGAAGAATTCTACAAAGGTGCATCTTTAGAATTTTTTTTTTTTTTTCTTAAATCCTATGATTTCTTCGTATTAATTTTTTTGTGCAGTTTTTTTTCTCTTTTTTTTTTTTAATTTAAGGATTTGGTTGATGAATCTAAAAGCTAAAATATTCGATTGAAAATTTAGTGTTGAAATTTCACGCGTAAAATATGAGCTTATACGTTCAACAACCGTATCCAATTTTTTATTATTTATTTTTAGTATTACGTGTGATCTTTTATAAACACCTTGGGCTTTTGCGGATGCATTATTTTCTCTTATTATCCTCATTTGGGTTTGGATCTGACGGTATATTAGGAAAGGAAAAAAAAATGTAAAAAAAATTACTTATTTATTCGATTATTGCGTACTGTATCGGTGTCGGTAATGTGTAAATTTAAAATCTGTTAACTGCGTGTGTAGTGTCGAAATGTACGCTTGAACATATTATCGTGATTATTTTTCGTAATGTGAAATGAAAGTTCGCCTTTGCTGTATTTACTTCTATCTATTTTTTCTATTCATTTATTTTATCGTTTACTTTTTTTTTCTTTTTTTTTTTTTTTTTTTTTTTTTTTTTTTTTTTTTTTTTTTTTTTTTTTTTTGTAAATTATCGCAAATCGGTATGCAAATTGAAAGGAAAAAAATAAATGTTAACCTGGTGGTGGAAGATGTATAGCGATGCCCATTCAGGCCTACTTATGTCAAAGTACATATATCAAGGTAAAAAAATTTTCTTTTCTGTTTGTGGTAGTTAATGACCTTCCGGTGTGCATCAGCCGAGTCGGAAATCGCTTGGGAAATGGTTAAATTTAGCTCACTTTTGAACTTTTAATTTTTTTTTACCTTTTTTTTGTTCAAAGGTTGTATTTAGTATCGTGTCATAATATTTTGACTAATAGGTGTTGTGTATGTGCATTTTTATCTCTCATTTTTTTTTTTTTTTGGTATAAAAAACAACAAAAGTATTCTAATTGGGATGAGTGGATTTTTTTTTTTTTTTTTAAGGAAAAACATTGTGATCGTTTTTTAACGGAATGATTTTTAATGGAAAAATATGTTACTCAAATTGGGACAATGAAAATGATAGGTTATCGCATGGACATACTTAATTCGTGTATCTTGTGAAGTATCCTATATTTTTCATCGCTTTTTAATTTTTCATTTTGATCTGTTTGGTTTTAGATATTTTTTAAAAACATAAACGTAAAAAGTACGCTTTTCTATTGTATTTAATTTTAGCTAGCTGCGGTTTCTACCCAAAAGAAAAATTAATTTTCGCTTCAAATAATTCGTCATTTTACATTATTGCATAATCTAGCGATGTGTTATAATTATAATAATCATGCTAAGTCATGTTGCATGCTGATTTTACGGTTTTAACGAATTTATTTGAGCACGTTCGTATAATCCAAGGAATTAATGTTTTTTTTGGGGGGGTATAAAAAGTAAAAAGGCACTTTGCTCTGAGAAATTTGATCAGAACTGCCGAAAGAAATTTTAGGTATACGTACAAATAAGGTCTTCGGTTCGGGGCTTTGTTCTTGACTGCTTTTATTTCAGGGATGTATATACAGGGTGTTTCAGGGTAGAAGTAAGAAATTTCTGCCAATAACTAGGCAACACCTACCGAATCTATGTGTGTATTTTTGCCTATCCTCTCAACCACAGGGGCTGAACTACTGTGATTCAAACAGATTTTTTTTCCAATTTGGTATTAGTTTTTCAAGCGAGTACAGCTCGAGAACCAAAATAGTTAGAGATTTTGAATTTGTTCGAGAGTAAAGAGAACTTTAACTAGATTATCACGATGTAATTAGTTTTTATAATAGCAAACCCAGGGAAGCTAGCAGTTGATAAAATAATGTGAAAAAAGTGCTCTAAAATGTTCAATTTTTATCATTTTTGTTGAATTATTCAATAAGCTGTTCCTATGACTCATGAATTAAATCGATATTATTGAAAGAGAAAAATTTTCTCTTTTCAATGCCACAACCCTCGTCTTTCTATCTCACTTAGGTGAAAAATTATGAGCATTTGAATTGTAAAAAATAATAAGAAAATGGGGTTTCCCCTCTTTTTTTAAATTCAAATGCTCATAATTTTTCATCTGAGTGAGATAGAAAGATGGGAGTTGTGGCATTGAAAAGAGCAAACTTTTTTCTTCCAATATCATCAATTTAATTGACGTATCATTAGAACAAATTTTTAAATAATTTAATAAAAATGATGAAAATTGAAGGTCCAAATGCACGTTTTTCATATGATTTTAACAACTGTTTGCTTCTCTGTTCTGCTATTACAAAAAGTCACTATCCCATTGTAATCTAGATGAAATTCTATTTTTCCTGAAAAAAAAAATGCCCTCGCTTAAAAAACTTCTACGAAATTGGGAAAATTTCTTTTGAATTGGAGTAGATCAGCCCTCGCTCGTGACTCAGGGACTACGCAAACATACGTACATAGACTCGATATGTGTTACCAAGTCACTGGCTGAAATCTTTTATTTCTATCGTGAAACACGCTGTGAACATTATATTTTGAAGACGAAAACTGCAGTCCATTTTCATAGACGACTGACATTATTTTTACTTAATTTGGGTTCATTTCTGTGGTGGATAATTTGCTAAACGAATAAAGGATAGATCAAAACTCTCCTTGTGGTATCAACCCGCTCTTGCTTTATTCCTCATGTTAGATAACAAAATAAATCAATTTTTTGTCTTGCTCATAAAAATACCTCGGATCCGTTGATAACATATTGCAGCTTCTTTCCTCCCTTCTCTTTCAATGGCTCTAGTTCCAAAACAGAGTTAAAATTACGTGTGCTTTTAAAATTATTAAGATTTTAGTTGTCCATCTCGTATGCAGAGCCTTTCTCTGAAAGAACCCAGGTCAATTTATTTTGTTAGATTGTTCAGTTGATAGGTTTTTGAATACTTCAAGACTCCAGTATAATTCTTTTTTGATTGAACTTTACCCTTGGGTTTGTATTCGGCGTAACTCTGCATAAAATTGAAAATAAGATGATGCTAATGCATAGCGATTTCATCCTCAGAACATAAAAATGAAGGGGAAAATTCTGTAACCGTATCTAATGACTGGTCGAAATGTAAGAAGCAATCCAAGTTCCTCTAAACTGTTACCCTTCAAACCCAATAAACTTTCATCACTTTATTGTAGCAAATAACGTTGTATCTGCATTAATTTTTGAGACGAATTATTTGAAGAAAAAAATATTAGTTGATTGAGTACTTAAACATTAAATTTAGGCGTTAAATTTTTTTTTTTTTTGAAATTTTTATGTAAGCTAGATACTTGTAGTATTTGCTTTTATCTTTCGAAAAATTCGTTTATTTTTTCTTTCAGTATTGGGTGAATTCAGAATGCATATTTCATGTATTTTTGATTCGATTTATTGAATTACTAGTAATTTTTTATTCATTGACAACGATGGATCACGGTGGGGCCAGATCCTCTTCCCCTTCAGTTTAAATAATAGAAACGCAGATTTAAATTTGTATAATATTAATGAAAACCTATATATTTGTTCTTGGTAAAATTCCGAAAATTGAAACTGAAAATTGGCACAATGATGGTTAAAAATCGTACATATTTGTATGTTGGGTATTTTTTTCATTTCTGAGTTGATAGTCCTGCTTAAAATTAACTCGGTTCTCTATACGATGCTGTTTTCATTTTATATAAATTATACCACCATTCTTCCCCTCGAGATATTCTTAAATATATCGCCGATTTAATGTTACAAAATGACCGAAGCAGATTTAACAAAGACGAACATAACTTTCTTCAACTCATATTACTTAAATAAATCAAATACCTGCTGGTATATTTTTGAAAATTTTTCAATTTTTAGACACCGATCGTTAAAATGTAATTATCAAAAGTTTCATTTTAATTATATCTTTGAACATTAAAAAAAAATTGTTCTGGATATTTAATTTATTATTTAAAAATTGAAAAAAAAAATCATTACCAATCATTGCATCTGCGAGGATGAGAAAATAAATTTTCGCGAAGCTTAAAGGTGCTTTTTTTGTCGTTTCATTTTATTGTTGATTGAACGAATCGCGGTAACCGTGTTACTATAATATGTTTAAAAAGGTCATTTATGGCGGATTGTATATCTGATATTATGATTAGTTTTTATCATATAGGTTATTTATTTGAGAGTGAACATTTTATGATTATTTTTCTCAGTTGCATTAAGCGATAATAAAAAAAAGTAGAATGGTAACAAATTGTGTATTCATTTTTAGCTCCTTTTTTTTTACTTTCTCTTTCTTTCATTTTATACTTATTTGTTTGGGATGAGCTGGTGATTATGGTGATAGCGAAGGTGGGGAATGAAATTTTCGACGTGGTAGACATTTACTTATTTTTTTCTATAATTATAATCATCATCGTTTATTATGTTTAATTAAGTTTTTTTTTTTTTTTTTTTTTTTTTTTTTTTTTTTTTTTAAGGAAAATGACAAAATAATAATATTGAATTAAATAAAAGTAAAACGTCGAAAATTTCACGTCAAAGTTTACCTTATATTTTATAACTAAATTGCTTAGCATTTTAAAGGTGTGGTTTTAAATTAGTGTAAATAATACGGGGTACTTTGATTTGTTATACTGGGTACGATCTTAATTCAATAACGATTTGACCGAGCCAGTGTTTGTAGTATTTTTTTTTTCATTTTCTGGAACAGCTACGATAATCGTTTGGTTTGTGATGTGTGAATTTACGCGATGGTGATCGGAATTAAGTATTGTTAACTTTAGATTGAGACATGATTGGATAAACTAAGAAAAAAATTATTCATTTTACAGTACTGATATTAGTTTAGTTACATTTCACATATTTTTAGCCTATTGATCTAAGGCAGATGTGAAGGAGGGAGGAGGGGGAGGGGGAGATATCAGCAAAATCCATTTTGGGGCCCTGAAAGACCATTATGACCATTTTTGGCCATGTCAGATATGTATTTATTTTTTCCCCCGAAACTAAAAATTGGCGGCGGATTTGATATTCTGAAGTGAGATTGACCTGAGATCAAAATTAAGTCAAGTCCAAATTTGTAGTAGGGAGTGCTGAGGGGCCAAAATTGAAAAAATTGTTCTTTTTTGAGCCAATCGATAGGCAGTATACACTGTAACATATAAAAAAAATCAGCTTCCTAGGTCAATTAAAAGGAGAGCTATGAGGGGGTTTCCCCTGTTTGACCTTGAAAAAGACTTATTCCTCCCTTATCTTTTCTTCAAATTAAGCTAGGAAGTTGAAATTAGGTATGTGGACTGAGTAGGGGTCATAGACGTGCCTTCTGGGGGTTTCAGATTTTCAGCCTCATTGCACCCTCTTACAACCTCCATAAAATGTGTTATTTTGGGCGGGTTTCCTTATATTTTGAGTTTGTTCCTCGTAAAACTCCCCTACAAATTGAGCTGTTAAGATGAAATTTGGTTGATAGATTTAATGTAGGTCCTAGATGTGCCGTTTGGGGGTTCGACTTTTCAATTTCATTACACACCCTTACAGCTTTGAAAATGTAGTTTTTTGGTCGGTTTTTAGCCTGATTTTCTATGACATATTGTCAATGAAAATCTGGCTATTACAGTTGGTCTACCTACGATGGATAGGGAGGGGGGAGGGATTTGAACAAAACTGGTTTCGGAGTCCTAGAAGACCATTACGATCATATTTAGCCATGTCAGATATTTATTTGTATTTTTTATTTTTTTTAATTTTTTAATTTTCAATTTTTTGAATACTAAAATCATGTAATTTGCTATTTATTGACAAAAATCTCCCCAATGTAATCAATAGGTTTACCTTGGCGGCCAATTGGATACATATGAGTGGTGATGACGTTGGGTCAAAATTCAGTTATGTCCAAATTCGGACGAGGGGTTGCTGAAAGGCGAAAACCGCAAAAATTGTTCCTACTTGAGCCAATTGATGAGGATCCAAAGTTGTATAACATACCTAAAAATTAGCTTCGTGGGTCGATTAGAAAGGGAGTTGTGGGGTTTTCCGCTTTTTGACCTGGAAAAAGAGTGGTGTTCCTCCTCCCCTGTCTCTGAAGCGATACTTTTTATTCTTATTGTGGACAGTCTTGGGAAAGCTAGGACGCAAGCTGTGATTTATTTCATGCATATGAATCTGGTAGTTAGATTCAGTGGGATTCTGAATGTGGCCTTTCATGGATTGAATTATGCACTTTGAAATCACTTTTTACCCCTACCATTGATTAGGAAAAAGCAGTGGTGCTTTTTTCAATCCGCATGATTATAATATTTTACGGAAATCAGGCGTGTATTTTTTTGAATGTTTTCGTGCTGTTTTGAAGTTTTTGTCAATTGACCAATTTCGTCCTTTTATTAAATAAAAAAAAAAAAAAACAAAAACAAAAACAATTTTAATAATTTATGTATTAATTTTACGTCTTGGGTGTAAAATAAGTATCAGTTTAACCAAATTATACAGCAATTATTGAAATTCTGCTACTAAAAATTGAATTCGATATTTTTGGATATTTATTTGATCATATTAGTTTTCATGTCAGCTTCTTCGCGATAATTTTCTTAGTACTTATTCGATTATGTATTGAAATATAAAGTTTATCAGACTGTTTTCGAGCCATCGCATATCCATAATTAATGGGCTTATACGTGTTGCATGGTGTGATACGTTCTATTTCCAGTGTTGAAATGGTGTTGTGGTCTTGACCAAAATCAACACTTTAGTCATTGTTGCGTCAATATGACAAAAATGGCGTTCATTGAATTTTTTTTTCATCCTCCTGAACGCATGTTGATGCTATTAAAGAAATATATATTCGAATATATTTTTCTAATACCTACTTGTATTCCCGAATCGAGTATAATTGAATAATTACATTATTAAATTGGTAATGCCGAAGTAGGTACCTTGGTAAGATTTTAAATTCGTTTGTGTGCCTGTATCGAAAGATGTACTCTATGATACGAATGGTACCGACGAGATACGAGTATAATACGTACATTTGTATCTATCTACCTCTCTCCTATGTATTTTATATTATTTATTTTATACATATATCTACCTAATTTGGTGTTAAGGAAGCTTTTGGTGGCTTTTTTGTGTTTTAACGGCGGTTTATACGAAGATTTGCAGTGTAGCCGATCTACAGTTGGGAAAGTTCGTGTAATGCACGGGTTGGTATAAATGGACACATGGGTTTAACGGTGGTGTATGGTCTTTTCTTGGTGAGTTTCATCATTTTTAATATATATACGTTCTATTTTATTATTACCACTAAGGTATTTGTAACGCGATAAATTTAACTACCTATTTCGAGCATACTTACCTTATTTTTTTCATTTTTTTTTTTTTTTTTGATCTTTAGAAACACCAAATTCTCTTGTAAATTTCATATTTATACGCGGGGTTTGCATGTAATTATTACGCCGAAAATCTTCATTCGAATAATAGTATGATTATAGTATGCCGTTCATTATTTCGATAGTGGTTTACAAGTTTTGGTTAAAAAAAAAAGGTCCTTAAGAGTTCATTCGTAATAACATTGTCTATTTAATAGAAAACAGTATTTCTTACTATGTATTTTATATAAGTTAATTTTTTTACTCGCAAGTAGCTTATGCTAATGAATTGTTTTCGATCGCAGGTAGTACGATAATCGCAACGACACCTCATTTCACCGCCGCTCCTGGCGGATTCGCGCCATTCGGACCCCCACCGGCTATTCTTGGTCCTATTTCTGGTACAAGAGCTCCAGCACCCACTTTCGCTCCGCCATTTACACCTGTATTGTATTGGGCTTGTCCATCGCCACCTGTATCACCACCTCATCAACCAGCTTTGGTTATAATGCAAGGTACGCCACCTCCACCGCCTTATCCAGGCCATCACGAAGTCGCTAATTTTATACATTCGGTATCGGAGGTAATTATTGACCGTAGTGAACGAAATATTCATCCCGATACCATTGTTTGTTGGCAAATTTTTTACTTACAACGCTTTTTTTTTCTTTCTTTTTTTTTTTTTTTCAGTGGAGCGTTGATTATTTGACTCCGAGTCATCAGTTTAGCTCTCTTTCTTTGAGTAAGTTGTACCCGTAAATTTGCCTTTGCTACTTGGTCAAAAATACGCGTTTCGAGGTCGAGAATTTTTTATTCCTTTTATTGAAATAGAAAGACGTTCTGTAATGCGTGATCGTTTTCTGTGTTAGTTTATCGAGAGTAAAATCCGAAAGATTTTACACTTTACCAGCTTTAGAGTGGGAATCGAGAGGCAAGTATGCAGTTAAAGTGTGTTTCACTGTTTAAGAAGTACATTTTGAACATATTTTCGGCTCGTTTGTTCGATACGTATTATTTTATTTGTGGCATTTTACGAGCTCTTTATAAGTAAGGCATGAGAACGAAACGATTATTTCGTCCCATTCCGTTATTCCGAAATTAAAAAAAGCATCGCAATGCGTTGCTTTTTGAGTTTAATTTTTTTTAAGCAAAGGAGATTAGGGAATTGCCTTGTGACGGAATAAAAAAAAGATGCGCACTGGGGTGTTTTTTCTGCTGTACTGGTAAGGGTACGAGTAGATATTGAAATAAATATCCGAAATCCTGAAAAGTCACATTCGAGGTAACTACTAAATCTACGTACCAAATTTCAACTCTCTAGCTAAATTAAGAGGGGAGATATGCGTGAAACGAACCTGAAAAATAAGGAAAATCAATCAAAAACAAATTTTTTGGGGGCTGTGAGGTGGTGCAAAGGGGATGTAAAGTTCAAACCATCAAAAGGCACATATAAGATATCTATTAAATCTACTTGCGAAGTGCCGACCTCATAGCTCAATTTGGAGGGGAAATGTGCGTGGGACAAACTCAACAAATAAGAAAAAACCCATCCAAAAATCACTTTTTTGGGACTGAAAGGTGGGGGCAATAAGTCTGATAAGACGAATCTCTCTCAACTTCTCAACTTAATTTGGAGAGATAATAGGGGAGAAGAAACCGGTTTTCGAAGTCAAAAAAGGGAAAACCTCCCATATCTTTCCATCTAATTGATCTATGAGGCTGATATCTGGGTACCTTAGATGACTTTAGATTCTCGATTAATTGATTTAAAAACAAACAATTTTTTTCATTATAACTCCTCAGTACTCCCTTTTCACAATTTGGGTATAATTGGAATTTGATCCGAGGTCATTTCCATTCAAAAATATCAAATCCACAGCCAATCTAAGCGTACTACTCAAATTTGAATGATTCTGGTCGGTATAGAGGTAAGCAAATGATTTTAAGTTTCCGGATGGTGGGGGGGGGGAGGATAAAAATGAAAAAGTGTAAATATCTGACATGACCAAAAATGGTCTCAACGGTCTTCTACCAACCCAAAACGGATATCGTTGATACTCCTCTTCCGTCCGTCGTAAGTTGATAACATAGGTGGTGATCGGATAGAGGGGCATGGGAGGGCTTAAGCCTTCCCATGCTGAATTAACCCTCCTTCCATGTTCTCAGAAAATTTTAAAAATTAATAGTTTGCTGGATTAAGGTAAAAAAATTACAAATTTTTCGACGTTTCATTTTTGGTATTGCAAAATGTTTGCCCTCGCTTGTGTGTGAACAGAAGTGTTGAAGGTAAGAAAATTAACAAAATAACCCACACATCGCCTTTTTTTTTCAGTAATGAAACAAAGATACTGAAACCTCCTCTCCCTCTCCCAAATTCTAGTCCTATCTCCGCCTATGATCGATAGTCTGTAATAGCCTGTCTTTCTTCTTACTTCTAGGAACTCGCAAATAGCATTATTTTATAGGGTTCGATAACATGGATAATGGGGCTTAAACCAGCGAGGAGATCGGAGCGCCTAAAAATCTCCTAGATTCGTCTGACCTCTTCAAGCAAAAACAAAAAATTTTTTAATTTAGTATTTTTCATTGATCTTGAAATCCCTGACTTAATTTCTTGACATTCCTTGAAATGTAGGCCCTTTTTTGGCACCTCTAATCATAATTTTTTCTTAGTGCCCTGGCTCAATTCTCCTTAAATTGGCTTACAGAGTTGAGAGTTAAGCATGAAAATTTGATGCGATTCTTAAGTACCCTTTTTTCAGTTTCGATTTTTAAGCTTTGAAAAAAAAAAGGTAAACTAATTTTGGTATTTTTCTCACGATGAGCAAAATATTAGGGAATGGTTGACTTCCAGTACTTTTTTGTTTCTTTACAGTTTCGAAAATTGAATTGTTGCTCTAGTTATTACCTATTTAGTAATTAAGATAAATCTTAAACTTACTTTAATTAGGAAATGTGCCGTCTTCGGCGACTGAATAGAAATTCATATTCAGGTAGGAAAGAAGTGTAGAGGATGAAAAGCAAAAATAATATGCCAACTCTTAAATTTATGCAAAAAGAAATATTGTTCTACAGATCAAAAATTGTTCTCTTGAAGGAAAAGTAATATATCTTAATGGGTTCTGTTTACTGTTTTTTTTTTTTTATTTATTTTATTTACGTATATACTTAGATAAAATTGAATGTGCCAAATTTCTAACTTTATTATGAATACAGATTAAGCAATGATTAAGAGCCCTGAGAGGGGAGTGTGTATTCAGGAGAAATTAGTATTAGCGAATTTTTGGAATTTTTTTAGGGTCTAGAGGCTCATTTTTAGGTATTTATTAAATTTATGGTTTTGATAAAATTGAGCTAGCGAATTTTTTTTTTCTTTTAGAAACACAAATTGATTTTATTTTAAAAATTTTGATTTTAATTTTTTGGCATCAGGAAAAATTCTCGACTTCGACATGTATATATTTCGCTGTATTTAATATAGGAATAGATTTAAAATTTCGATTTATTCCACAGATTCCATAGGTATGCATTCAGCGGCAGCTTAAACATACATAAGAACGCCATTCGTCTTGCCAGTTCGTTATGATTTCTACCATTGTTTTTCGCTTGGAATTTTGAATTCGAGCTCTTTGGATTTAATCATCTTCTCGTGCATAATTGTGATCATCGTAATCCTTTCTTTATTTTATTTCTCTTCGCAATACTATTTCCTCTATGTGTGAATATTTATGAATAAGTAATTGTAAAATGTCATCGTTAACATCTTTTTTCCTCCTTTTATACATGTACGTAATTTCTTTTTCTTTCTTTCTTTTTTTTTTAAAAATCAATTTGTTGTTTTAAATGTGTATTGAAAACTATACTTTGTTTTTGTTTAATGCACAAATCGCATACCTATCAAAGTAAATGATATACTTTCAAAATTTTCAATCAAGCTTTTTCGCAATTGACATTTTACTGTTTGAGTATTTATTTCGTTCGAAACAAAAGATTCATTTTTATATCGATTGAGTTGTTATTGATGTGTGTTTTTCTTTTCGATGCATGAATTTAATATTTATGAATCTAATTTTACGGATAATTTTTGCTTGTTGTATTTAAGTATTTATACATCTTTTATTTTCTTGCTTCTTCCTTTGAAATTATAATTTATCAGTTTATCACGAAGTCTTCCTTTACGATAATTATAAAGCTAAATAAATAAACTAGATATGTATTCATTTTGGCGAATTTGCCATTTAATAATTTATTGCAGTACTTCGATGTATTATTATAATAATAGTAATAATATCTAAAAAATGATAAGTATACGGAAAATATAGATATTTTATTTAAATATAAATCAAAATATATCATATTGCTGAGATCTGAAAAATATTTAAAAAGTACTGATATTTTTAATGAACGATTCTATAACAATGTTAACCTATCCTACGTTTTTTCTTTTCTTTAATTTTTTTTTTTTTTAACTAGTTGAAGATCTCAATATGAAATTTTATTATTTGTTTTACCATTACGTATAAATGACTACATTTCTTATGCGGTACACGATTGAAAACGTGTATATTATATTTTACGTTAATTTTTAATTATAGCAAATTTCCACGAACCAAATATTTTGTTGTTTATTATGTAAGAATTTTGTTTTTTTCTTGATTTGTTTTCGTTGTTCGTTTATCGTTATGTGCGTTTTAAAACAAATTTCATCATCTTCAAACGTATCAGTATTTTTATACATATTAATTATGCATATGTATTTATTATATTCAACGCATATACCTCATAAAAATTATTTTAAATTTTTTTGATGATGAAAAATCTAGCGTATATTTGAACAAAACCGTAATAATTAATATGAATGTCTCGACGCAATATTTCTTCTTCGCCCCCCTTTTTTTTGTTTCATTTTTATACTCATAAACATGAATATACATAGATTTTTGTGCAATATTACAATTTATTAGTGTATAAGTACCTAAAATTTGTATGTACCTAATTATAGATACAGTTTTCCAGTTATTATTTTTTTAAAAAATTAATCATCGTGTGCTGTTTATTTAGTGTATAACGAGTCAGTTTTTCTTCCTTTTTTTCCTAGTTGAATAGATCGCGTGTGTTTTTCTTTTGTTTTTCGTTGCACCAAACGTTTATTACCATTAGGCCAATTTTCACTACATTAGTAATAATTTTAAGCACGTATATGTAGTTTATATAAAACATTTCTTCTTTTTTTTTTTTTAGTTTCGTGTTGTTGAATCGCTTTTTATTATGAACTACTTAAAAAATTTTAAATTAGTGTTTGGCTATTTTTCCTTTTATATAAAATTCAGATACGTTGTATTTATGTAATGTTTAGCTCGATAAGTGAAAGGAAAAAATAGTAACTCCTGCAGCACTACTTAGTTAATATTTTATTTAGTGGTCATTTTAGTCATCTAAATTATTATTATTAGATTATATTTTCCTTTTTTTGTTGAACGCGTGTTTTGTGAGCATTAGAAATAAAATATTAATCTGTAGAAAACGATTATTTGATAATTTGTTGCGAATATGTTGATTTAGTTTTTTTACAGCTATAACTAGTGATTAGCTAAAAAATAGTGTTTAAATATCTAAATTTTATTCAGAGTGTTCCGTCTCGATAGTACTTTCTTCATACCACAAGTAGAGCAACATATGTTGGACTCATGTAGCTAGGGATGTCTATCCAAAGTATAGTAGGGGATGTACTATTAGCGTTGGAATTTTTTATTTTCAAAAAATTTAGATTCTCTAAAAATGATATCAATTCCTAGTTTACGCCAAAACGTAGCAAATACATTGCAGTATTTCTGGTAAAAAATTAAGAGCGTAGGTGTTGTGGTTCATAAAGTATGACAAATTAAATATAAAATTTTTTTTGGAAATTTTGAAAAATTTTGTTCATAAATTTTTTGAAAAGCTTTTTAGGATCTAATTAAAAATTTGCTCTTGAAGAAATAAGGTACCCTTCACCACTTGACATAATTAAATTTTCCTCAACTCGTTTAGATATTTTGAAGTTTTTTCCATTTTTTCAAAAAAAAATATTAGATGAAAAATATTTTGACGAAACACATTTTTTTATTAAAATATTTTCTCGATTTTGATATTTTTTTTCTTTGAATTTATTGCATATTTCAATAAAACGAGCTTATTGTTGAAATTTATATTTCCATGGAAGATTTTTTTCAAAAAGGGAAAAAATTTTAACAAAATGATTTTTTTTTAGGATATTTAAACAGTTGGGGATATTTAATTATGCCAATGTTAGGGGTATTCTGTTACTTTAAGAAAAATTTTCCAATTGTGTACTGATAAGAACTTTTTAAGAAGTCGTGAACAAAAATTTTCAAAGTTTTCAAACATTTTTCCACATTTAATTCGCCACATTTCACAAACCACATCATTTATGCCACTAATCTTATTTTATCGTATAGACTATATTGTATTTGCCACATTTCGGCATAAAGTTAGTTTTAAAATTGTTCTAAATTTTTTGAAAGTAAGAAATGCAAATGCCTATAGCACAGCCCCTACAATGTTTTGAATGGCCAACCCATGCTACATATGTCCAACTTGTGCTGCTCTACTTGTGGTATGAAGGAGGTACCGTCGAGACTGAACACACTGTATAGAATAAAATTCACATCAACTACCTTAATCTATCCAGAATTAACGTTAAACGTCGTAACATAGGAAGTGGCCAAATGTTTTGATAAAGGATAACATTTTCCCAATTTTGCATGATTTATGCCATGGATGTTGAAACTGTAATTAGCGGCTTTTAATAAGTAATAATCCATGTAGACCTGGCTGAAATTCCATAATTTCTTTGGAAATAGAACACATTAAAAAATGTTATCTTTTGCACCTCTAATCACAGAAGGTATGCAACTTATTCAACATGATTTTTTTTTCTCTAAACAGAGCTATTTACGTCAAAAACTAAGCATTTTTTATTAGAATTTTATTTCATACTACTGTTCAGCGACCTCGAAAACCCGCGTGACCAAAATTTCAGCCAAATCGGTGGATAAAAAAAATTGAATTCCTTGACCAAAGATGATATGCAAATTAGATGACGTCACCTAATTTGCATATCGTCTTTAGTCAAGAATTTCGATTTTTTTAATCATCCGATCTGGCTGAAATTTTGGTTACGGGGGTTTTCGAGGTCGTTGAACAATAATACGAAATAAAGTTCTAATAAAAAATGCTTAGGTTTTGAGGAAAATGGCTTTGTTTGGAGAAAGAATTATCGTGTTGAATGTGGATTGCATACCTTCTTTCATTGAAGGTGCAAAAGACATTATTTTGCAAATGTGCCACATTTTATTAAAAATTATGGAATTTCACGAGGTACCTAAGTACGGATTATTACCAATTAAAAATCGCTGATTACATTTATGAAGTTTATTTCAAATTTTTATTCGTTTCTATGGGTGAAAACTTAATCTGCTTTCTCAGTTCCACACATTGGTGCAGATTTTTAAAAACTTCATTTTTAGTTTCCAAAAACCAGTTCATCTACACGGTGCATACATACTGCATAGTAACTTCATCAACCTGCTGATAATATCTTTTGAATTTCGAATCATGAGCAACAATGTTTCTTTTTATTAGTTTTGTTTGATTTTGAAAGAAATATCTATGCAGCTTTAAAAACTTTAAAAAATATAATATGTAAAAAAAAGGTTTTCTGCTAATTCAAAATCTTCGATTACAATCTAAATTTTTAGAATTAATGTTCAAAAAATAAATCAAGTTTTCAAAAAAAAAAAAAAAAAAAAAAACATTCGATCTCCTCTAAA
>FIZR01022368.1:0-42367 GCA_900060175.1 Ferrisia virgata
GATAGGGATGTCAGCCATTGGGAGGTGCTGGTAAGCTTTTTTGGCAGTGGAGTCAGCTAAATCGTTTCCTTTTATTTGGGTGTGCGACGGGACCCAGCATAGGGTAAGAGGATTGTTAGGTGAGGACAGTAGAAGTTTTATAATTTCTTGAGAGATGGGGTGGGAATGTTTGGAGCGGAAATTTTTGATGGAGGAAAGAGCTGACAAGGAGTCAGTAAAAATAATAGCGTTTTTTAATGAGAAGTCTTGGACATAGAGAATTGCGTTTTTTATGGCGAATAGTTCAGCGGATAGGATGGAAAATGCGGAGGGTAGGGCAGTGGGAAGGAAGGAATCTTTGTGTACGATCGCACATCCGACGAAGAGGTTGGTTTTTGATCCATCTGTGTAAATGTGATTAAAATTTTTGTATTTTTCTAATAATTTGCAGAAGTTTCTTTGGAAGATGATTTGATTGGTGTCTTTTTTACAGAATTTGGTCAAAGATAGATCAATTATAGGTTCATAGGGATGCCACGGTGGGATTAAGTTAATTGGATTATGTAGTATTTTCAGTTTGTTTTAAGAAAATTGAAAAATAACTAAAATGATGTAATAAAAAAATAAAAATTTGAAAACATTTAAAAAAGTTAAAGAGCTAAAAAGTTGATAAAATTTGAACAGTTTAGAAAAATGGATGCCTTTTGTTCATTATGTTAAAATAAGAATATGTTACGTATCCATGATCTAGAATTTTTCCCTTAAAGGGAAAAGTGTCTATTTTGATCAATTTTTTTCCTTACTTTGTCGATTTCAAGGTCGAAAAATCTGAAAAGAAATTTACAGTACTCCATACTTTTCTATATATTTTTGCGTCTAAGTATATAGGCTGTCCAAAGTGAAAAAATTCAAAAATTGAGCGGTTTTTTTTTCAACAACAAAAGGGTTTATTTATAATTCTTTTTTTGGATTAGAATGTTTTTCTTTATTCAACTAATAAAAATTTCCGCTTAAAAGACATGTTAGGTTTAACTACATTGTATTTGTGTTATGATTTAGTATCCCTAAATACCTATTACTTAAATGTACGTACCTACATGGGTGGTCTTTTTATGTTATGCAGATTTACTTTTTATGCAAAGGGTGCAGTTTTTTTCCAAATTACATTAGATAAATAATCAAGAAATAATGAGCAAATACGGGTTCAGTCAGACATTCCAAACGTTAACCAGTATTTTAATTAGAAGAGGTACGT
This sequence comes from Ferrisia virgata, assembly GCA_900060175.1. Classification (NCBI taxonomy): domain Eukaryota; kingdom Metazoa; phylum Arthropoda; class Insecta; order Hemiptera; family Pseudococcidae; genus Ferrisia; species Ferrisia virgata. The sequence goes on from FIZR01022368.1 coordinate 1,235, forward strand.
TACATTTCATTAGCATCTTTAAAGAAATTCGTATCAATAATTTAAAATTTATTATAGGTGTGTAGTGTGTACCATATTCGAAACAATGTGGTTTAATGGTACTAATTTCCATAATTATACGCAGTTTACCACCTCCTCCACCCCTAAAAAAAAAAATAGGTACGCAGTAGCACATTGATTATAATTAATTTTCCCACATCAATTATGTTTATTTTGTAGTTTCTTCAACAAACTACCATACTGTTTTAATTAGTTGGCACCCATGCGCTTTATGAGTAACTACTTCTTTTCTTTTCATTTGCTGATCGAAAAAAAAAAGAAAGTCGTCGATAAATATGAGTACCGAAGATTTGTTAAATCCGGAGGATATTGTCATCAGTGGAATTTCTGGAGCGTTTCCAAATTGTGACAATGTGGCAGAGTTTAAAGATAATTTAATAGCTGGAAAAGATATGGTTTCTGATGTTGATCGATATAACAGGAGTAAGTAATGGTCAGTTGGCTATTTGTGATTACGTGAGCTATTGTAGTCATCTTATTCTGCCTTCATGTGGTACAGTATGAATCTGTGTCTCAATGTGTGAGTTATTTGGGTTCCTTAAAGGGTAAGACATATTAGTAACTTTGCTAGGTCTACATACCAAATGTTAATCTCATATCTCAATTTGTAGGAGAGTTACGCGTGTCAAAAACTTGAAAAGTAAGAAAAACTGACCAAAAATCTACATTTTTGGGGTTGTAATAATCTAAAAAATTATCTAGACTCCTACTCCTACTAAATCTGCGCACCAAATTTCAATCTCATAGCTCAGTTTGGAAGTACATTATTTGAGATGCGAATTTGAAAAATACTTAATAATCTTTGCACCTGAGGAGTAAACATCGAAAGAGTATATGGTTTAATATTTTAAAAGTACTTGGTACAATTTTTCTCTGCTTCTTATCTAATGATTGCCATCTTGAAAAATTTCTTCTATTTTTTCAACGAAATTGGATGATCTCCTTTTATTGTTTAGGTAATTTTTTCACATTGGCATTCAAGTGTGCACCTTTTTTAAAAGTTACATTAGGAATTTTGAAAATTTCTTAGCATTTTTTTTCATAACATTTAACTTTTTTGTAGAACATAATCCAACTGTTGACGATCCTGATGTCAACAGCCCAGAACAGTTGGCCAACAATGTCAAGACCATCAAAATCTGAACAATCTGAATTTTGATTGTCCGGATTTTGATGGTCCATTGTTGACACTAAAAACTACATTTTTGGAGCAATGATGCTGAAAAGTCGAACCATTAAAAAGACGTGCCCAGAGCTTCTACTAGATGTGCATGTCAAATTTCAACTCCCTGCTTCAATTTAGAGGAGAAAATGCTTGTCACAAACTTGAAAAATAAGAAAAACCTATTAAAAAGCTACGCTTTTAGAGCTGTGAGGGGGTGTAATGGGATTGAAAAGTCGAAACCCTCAAAACCTACACCTCCGCTGTCAATTCAAGCCTTTCACAAAAATTTGAGCAGATTTGGTCAGTATCAAGCTGAGTAAATGATTTATAGTTTTGGTAAAATAATTAGGTAGATTCATAAAATAAAAATTTCATGCTTTCCCCTCCATTTGCCATAAGTTGGTAGTCCGTAATAATTTTACATCTTACTGAAAAAAAAAAATGAAAAATGTACAATTTTTGAAATTGTAATAATATAAGAATTAAGAGTCCTTTGAATGGGAGATACTAGGTATTTCACGAGGATTAGACAAATATTTCCCCTACTGTACAGTTGCTCAAATCACTTGAGTGTGAGAATGTTTATCTGGTTTCGTTTTGAAAAAGAAAAATTCTATGCGCCAAGTTTTATAAGAAAGATGGTTGTCTTAAGAATTGTTCTCATTTTTATTACCTATCTATTTACTTACACAACTTTTTCTTTCTTTAACAGAAATGAGAGTTGGATTGTTAAAAACCATAGATCACTTTGATCATTCTTTTTTTCATATTACGCACGAACAAGTGCAAGGTATGCTCATTGCTTCCAGATTACTTTTAGAAAAGAGTTTTGAAGCAGTTTTAGATGCGGATGAGTAATGATAGATTTAATGCTTTTTAAATTGTGTCTATACCTACTTATTTTTACAATTAATTTTTTATTTAAATTCTCTTTGAGTGTATAGATTAGATACCTACAATAATCAAACACTCCTACAAACTTAAACTTTTGGTTTTGAATATAGGGTGCAGTCAAACTATACTTCACATATCTACGAATTGTTTATTTATTTTAGGTTATAATCCAAAAAAACTTAAGGGTGAAAATATCGGAGTGATTTGCGGATATTGGGATTCTTTCGGTGAAGGAGACCCTGCAAAGAATACTGAGGATTTGGACAGTTATATTTTGACTTTAGGTAGAACTGGATTCATGCTAGCGAATAGGATTTCATATTGTTTGGATTTCTGCGGTATGTTTATGCATTGAAAATGATCTACGGATAAAAAAAAGCTAGTGGATCCTATAGGTAGAATAAAGAGCCTAATGAATAATGGAATTTCGCTCTACAGGACCAAGCGTTTCTATGAATACGGCTTGTTCATCTTCGATGCTCGCTTTTGATTACGCATTTCATGCAATAAAAAGTGGAAGATGCGAAGCAGCTCTTGTAATTGCGCCTAATTTTTGCTTAGCAGAAACTGAATGTTTAAATATAAGAGAGCTCGCATCATGCGATTACAGTGGAATAAGTGCACCGTTTGATGCTTCTGGTAAAGTATAACCGTAGTCATACCTTTAATTTTGGGTATTATATTAATATATACCTATGTATATACCTATCTTCAAAACAAAGAACCCTAAATTCCAAATTCTTATTTTGTTTGAACTGATCTTTTGTTAACTTGGACTAAGATATTCATAATTTGGCCAATGAAAATATTAGAAGGCATCAAATCCCTGAAATACCTGTCCATACAAATCTAGCGCCTTTCAGAGACTGCGAAGACTTTTTGTAATTGTTACTGGAGAATTTGCTTCCAACTTTTTAATATTTTTTAAGGTTTATCTGGATTGGTTGAAATCGTGGGTATCTTCATCTTAACCATCAAAAGAATTACTTGATTATTAAGGCCTATTAGGATTGGTTCAAATAATTCTTCTCAACAACCAATGGAATTAAGCCCTGCTGATTTTCCTAAGTCCACTAATATCACCTCTAACAATGTTTTACCATTTTTAAGGGTTTATTTTATTTTTTTTCTCTCTCTTTCTGTATCTCTCTTCATCTGTACCTTTTTCCGTTGTAGCACATGGTTACACCAAAGCTGAAGCTGTAGTGGCGTTATTTTTACAAAAAAGGAAAGATGCAAGAAGAATTTACGCTAATGTACTGCATACCAAAACAATTTGCGAAGGATTCAAAGAAGAGGGCTATTTTTCTCCCTCAGTAAAAATGCAAACAAAACTGTATACAGAATTTTATCACGAAGTTGACGTAAATCCGGAAAATATTTCATATATCGAGGCTCATGGTACTGGTACCCAGGTGATTATATACTTTCACTCATTAATATTCCAATAATTCAGTGATAAGTATAAATCACTACATGAGTGTTAAAATCATTTTTTGTGATGAACTATGAGTCATAACTTATATGTAGGTTGGAGACGTGGCGGAATGTACTTCGATTGAAGAATTCTTTTGCGCTGAACGTAAGACTGCTTTGAAAGTTGGCTCGGTAAAATCAAATATGGGTCACAGTGAGGCAGCTTCCGCCTTATGCTCGCTGGTTAAATTGGCAATATCTTTTGAAACTGGAATGATCACTCCGAATATAAATTACATTAATCCAAATCCAAAAATCAAGGGGTTACACAACGGACACCTTCGTGTAAGATAGGATTAATATTTAGAATAGATACATAACTACCTATTTTTAAAAAAATTGAAAAATGAAAGTGACTTTGTATAAAAAGCATTAAAAATTCGAAGAGCTCACTCAAATGGTAGATTTCTTAATGGCCAAGCCCACATTTCTTTGGCCAACCTAGATCATCCTGCAGCTCTTAGGATGTTCTAGTTTGTCTTAGAACAGAGCAGTTTCAGCTAGGTCAGATTAGGTTTATCCGATCAGCTTAGCCTAACAAAATTAGTCTACCTTGGATATTTTAGAAAAACCTAGTACATCCCATGGGGAATAGGGCAAACTGATTTAACCTATTGAGGATATTGCTTTTTTTAGAATAAACTAATCATTCTTAAAGCATTTGTTGGCAAAACTAGAACATCCTACAGCCCTTAATACGTTCTAGTTTGAACTAGGCAAAAATAGTTTATCTGTTTGTCCTTGGACAAACTAGAACATCGTTAAAGCTGTAGGATGATCTAGTTTGGCCTAGGAAATTCACGTTCATCCAGAATTTGGATTTGACTGGTAACAGATGCATGAAGATTAATAAAATACAATGTTGTAGGTATACCATACCTTCCTGGCTTCTTCTTTAAGTCATATTATCAATCTTTGGCAGAATGTTTTATAGATTTTAGTTTGTTTTAAAATTTCAATTTTGATTTCAATGCTTGTTCAAATATCTACTATTTAATTTTTAACTAAACAATAAACAGTGTGACTTTTAAACTTTTCAGTTGAATGAGTTATGTTAATTGTTAAGGCCTGTCTAGTGGGTTGCATGCCAATGTGAGGCAACGTTGATTTAAGGATCTGAGAATCGATGAGGAATTGAAGATAGTCAGAGATGTCACATCAGAACTGTAAAAATGTGAAACTGAAACTCGGAGGTCAAAAAACTGAAATCAAAGCTGAAAACTGGAAAAATATATAACTATTTGATGAATAAACACACGACTTCAAACACTCCACTTATTGACCATAACTAAAACTACTAATCGTTACAATTAAGAAAGAAATAAACATGATGAATTTCAACTTTATTCATATAGCCTTGTCTTTTCAGGATATATTGAACCACAATCTGATTATGATTGTTTTCTATTTTACCATTTATTCATCTCAGTAATATTCCAGGTGATCTCGGAACTAACCCCTGTAGAAGGAGAATATTATGCAATGAATTCTTTCGGTGCTGGAGGATCTATTGGCCACATATTACTTACTCCCCATCATAAATTGAAATTGAATGCATCCACCAATGATAATGTATTACCGCGACTTGTTGTAGTCTCAGGACGTACCAAAGAAGCAGTGGATTACATATTGAATGACGTGAGCGAGCTTAATCTCTAATTAAATATTTACATTCATGGGTTAATAAATCACAGTTCTTATTAAAAATTCTATATTACTTTTTTTTCAGCTGGAAAAAAACAGCAATGATGTAGAATATATTCGCCTGTTTCATGAGATTTTTAGTGATCACATCAGCGGCCATCTTTATCGTGGATTCACAATGTTAAATGGACAGAAGATATTGAATAGATCTTCAAAGGTTTGCGTTTGATCGTTCATTGTTTTCTTAACCTATTTATAAGTTTCTAAAAGGCTGAGTAAAAAGTACAAAATACTTTGAACAGAAAAGAACTGTATATTAACTGCTTACATATTAGGTTTACTTAATTTTCAACTTTTTGATTAATAAATAGGCCTAGATTTGTACTTTCAATCGAGAGATATTAATTGCTTTAAATTATTCGCTTTTTAATGGAAAATTTTTGCAGTCATTTTCGGGTGAAAAATGTCCAGTATGGTTCGTTTTTGGAGGCATGGGATCTCAATGGCCATCCATGGGAAAATCGCTCATGAGTATACCATTGTTCGCCAATTCCATATGTAAAAGTCACCAAATCTTACTAACAAAACAGATGAACCTAATGAAAATTATCACGGATGATGATCCACGAATTTTTGATAACATTCTTCATTGTTTTGTTGGCATAGCTGCTATTCAGGTTGGTTATTATTTTTATCTTATTAAAATAATTTCAAGTTTGTAGATTTTTATACACTATGATACTTTGTCGTGGTGCCTATTTTCTATCGCACAGATAGCACTGGTCGATCTGCTAACATCCTTAGGAATAACTCCTGATGGAATAATCGGTCATTCTGCTGGGGAATTAGGTTGCGCTTATGCAGATGGATGCTTAACCGCCGAACAAGTGATTTTAGCAGCTTACTATCGTGGTTTGGTTTCTGTAACTGGCAAACTAATTCCTGGCGCAATGGCGGCAGTTCGTAAGTGAAAAAAAAAAATTCAAATATTGTATCAAAATTAAAATATGCTTACTTATTTCAGATGGCAGTTACAAAGGTATAAAAGATATACTACCTCCAGAAATCGACATCGCTTGTCATAATAGTTCTACGAATTACACTATATCCGGACCTTCAAACGTGGTTAAAGAATTTATAAATACATTGAAAGCGAAAAATATCTTTGTTCGAGAAGTGAATAGTGGAAATATTGCATACCATAGCCGATACATTGCTTCAATTGGTCCTCAATTAGAATCATATTTAAAGCAAGTAAGAACATTCAACTTGAACTTAAGTCTTAAAGTTCTTTAATTTCGTCTATATTTTATGCATCTACAGATTGTTCTTGAACCAAAACTTCGTTCAAACAAATGGATAAGCACATCAACTCTGCAACACGAATGGAATTTAAATGAAGCTAAATATTCTTCGGCTCGATACCTTACTAATAATTTATTAAGTTCGGTATACTTTGAAGAAAGCTGTCGTCACATTCCTAGCAACGCCATAACAGTAGAAATTGGTCCTCATGGTCTTCTGAACGCCATTTTAAAAAATTCGTTACCTTCTACGGTAGAAAATATTAGATTAACGTTAAGAAATCATGAAAATGGCGTAGAATTCTTACTGAACGCTTTAGGCCAGTTAGTGAAATAATTTTACGTACATTTGTGCTTAATTACCTCCATGTATTATTAATGTTTCATTTTTTAGCATGTACGAACTTGGTTGTGAATTGAAACTTAGCAATTTGTACCCAAATGTTGAATTTCCCGTGAGTAGATCAACTCCTATGATATCACCTTTAATTAAATGGCAACATGATGAACAATGGCCGATGGGGAAACTCAGAACAGACATGACTGTAACAGGCGAAAAACTTTTTATCGTTAATCCCAATACGAGTAATTTTTCATTCGTTGCTGATCATATTCTGGATGGAATAAATTTGTATCCTGGTCTAGGATACATTGTAAGTTTATAACTGAATTGAACTTGAGTCTATTTTAAATGTCACGAATCTATTAATTTAGTCATTGGTAATGTTTCAATTTTGTTGATAGGCATTAGTTTGGGAAACTGTAGCTGTAATGAAGAAGAAGAAAATGCTCAAGTTGCCCATAATTTTTGAAAACGTTCGGTTTGAGCGCGCCACAATCGTTCCCAAAAAAGGTGATAATTTACTTCACCACGTTAAACTTTAAATTACAAAATTTTACATCGTGATAAATTATTTTATGATAAGGTGCGGTCAGATTTCGTGTCGCGGTTCATATGGCTACTCATAATTTTGAAGTTACGGATGATGAAGTAATAGTAGCTTCTGGAATTGTCAGAGTTCCAGAAAATATTGATAAAGAAATGGTTCGTGTTCCACCTGATGATGACGATATTTGTTCTTCTGAAATTTTACCATTGTGCGCTAGAGATTTTTACAAGGAATTGAGATTAAGAGGATACCATTACAAAGGCATATTTAGAAATGTTATTCGTGTTAATGCTGAAGGTAAGTTGGGTTCCTGAAATCATATTTAAAATCATGAATAGCTTTTAGAGAAAACAGATGATATAGGCCTTAGTAAAAAAGTTGATAGTGAAATTGCTCGCTTGATAAAATTTTAAACGCTAGTATTTTTCATCGATGAAGGAAAAGGGGAGGGGGTCATAAAATGTGAGTGTATCGTGAAGTAAAATGTTACATTTCTGTTATGACATCATTATTTAGGTCGTCGATCTTACACTAATGATACCAACTGGTGTTAAAGGCATACGGAGAAATTTTCGTCAAACGTAAAGAAGGGGGTTGCTGCAACAAAGGTTGCTTTGCACTACGCATATATTCTGAGTTGATTTCCACCACGTTTCATTACCAATACTATTGAGGCAGTTTGATAAAATGCTTACAACGTGCGCGAAATAATATGCGCAGTGCAAAGCGATACTTTCATTTCTGACGAACAGTAGATAAGTAGGCCCAGTAGGTAATCTAGGTATCTATTAGTATAAGATCAATGGTATAGGCCCATATCACCTAAGGCAAGATACTTATAAAAAATGGCGCTTCTTTTCGTTTTTGTAGATTTGATATTCGTTTGAGATCCTATTGGTTGAAATCAAAACTAAAACTTCTGATTCTAATTCTGACCAATGGCATCTACGATTGATTTAAAATTATTACAAAAACTATTAATGAAGCCATTTTATACCACTTTCCTATATACGTTGACGTTCTCACAAAATAATGATTATTATGAAAAAATTCTAATCAGCGTAACTTAAATTTTCCATCAGGAACTCGAGGAAAAATATTATGGAATAATAATATGGTAGCGTTTATGGACACAATGGCACAAATTTCAATTTTGAGATTGGATTATCGACAACTTATGGTGCCCACTTTCATTCGCAAAATCGCTATCGATGTTAACAAACATTTTCAGATTTTAGAAAGTTTGAATTCAGAAAAGCCAGGTTAATATAATTTTTTTATCATCTTATTCTTCTTCTAAAGCACCTATTTCTACCTATTGAGTCGACTTGTAAAAATAAATTTTATTAATTTTTTATATTTCTTTCATTTCAGAGGTTTCTGTTCATGTTTATCCGGATTCCGGTTTGATATGTGCGGGAGGTATCCAAATGCGAGGTTGGAAAATGAACGAGATGGTACGTCGCAAAGATGTAGCCGAACCTGTGTTGGAAAAATATCTATTTGTACCTTATATCAACGATGAGGTCTGAAAATCAGCTTGATTTCTTCAACACTGCAAATTTTAAGCGTAAAAAAATTTGATTGTGAATTTATTTCACAGATGATGGATTTAAACTTGGCAGTTAGATTATGTGTCCAAATAGCGTTAGAAAATATTCCTACAGTGAAAGTAAAAACGTATGAAATATATAATGAGCATAGTAGCTTTGATAGTTTCAAAGTATCGATTTCAATTCTGAATACTTTACGCGATTTGCCATTAATTGAGGTAACTCAAGTATCTGTTGTATCTAAATACTCAAATGTTTTCATTAATTATTTATTATGCAGTGATATAATATTATTTAAAATCTGCTTAATGTTTAGACCAATATTAACGTCCTAATTGACAAAGAAATTTCATCGGTGGTACTAAATCAAGCACCACATGGAATCACAGTATTGAAGCAGAGATTGCCGAGAGATAAAAGCAGCCTTATAATGATTATGTGGAATATTCAGAATAAAACTGAAGTAAGCCCCGAATCAGATTTCATTCGTGAGATCTTTGGTTTTTAATGTTGTTTCGTCATGATTTCTCAGCTTTTTGGAGAAATTTTCGAAACTTTGAAGGATGGAGGATTCATTATCGCCATAGAAAATCTTAACGATAACATCAATTTTACAAAATTAGGATTTAATACTTTATTTAGTCGTCGCATTAGTGATACTGAGAAAGTAGTACTCCTCTGCAAAGTAAGTTAATTTCACCAAAATGGATGAAAATTACTCGCTGAATGTTAGGATAAATGCATATTTTTTCATTTCGTAGAAGACCTCGAATTCGCTTAGAACTACAACGATAAAAATAACGTCTGAATCGTATTCTTGGATATCTGATATACGAAATTTATTAACAAACGTACAATCTACAGAAGATGAAGCATTGATTTTATATTCGCAGAACGAAGTCACCAGTGGAATTTTAGGTTTTTTCAATTGCCTAAGGAAAGAAAAAAACGGAAATATATCTAAGTAAAATTATAAAACACATTTTCAAAATAGCATATGCAAGATTGGCAAAATTAATTTCTGTAACTCATATTTTTCACTTGTTCCAGATGCTTTTTCATTTTGGATGACGCACCAGAATTCTCTATGGAAAATTCATTTTATAAACGTCAACTTGACAAAAACTTGTCTCATAACGTTTATAAAAATGGAAAATGGGGCAGCTATCGCCACTTCCCTATTGAACTAAATACTGAAGTTGAAGCACTCCACGCCATATGTGCGATGGAAGAACTTGGAAATCTATCATCGTTCAGATGGCTGGAAGGTCCTCTTGATCCATTCACGTAACGTATTATCTTCATGATGAACTATCAGCATGCCATATGCTATAAATTTCATGAAACATCAAGATGGAAATCTCTTGCTCCTGGGGTAAATGGATTACGGTTTAGAGTTCTGCTCGTTTTTCCCTGTAAAGACGCTGCTCATTAATTCTGGGTCGACGGTCATTGGTCAGAAGTTATTCTCTCTCTAGATGGAAATCTGATCATTGGGCAGAAGATATTCCTTCTCTAGAAATTTGAAATAATCTACGTTTGAGATCTTTCTTGACCAATCAGAAGTGTTAACACGTTGAACAGAAATTAGTGAAGAGCGTTCCTGGCGGATAAGTCTTGAGTGACTCTGAACAAAAAATTTCAGTTATCTCCTTACTGTTATACCCGCAGATTTCCATCTCGATGTTCAAGTGCCGAATTCAAACATTGATTTATTTGCTTGATTTAGGTATCAAAATTCTGATGGAAAATCGTTAGTTCATATATATTACAGCAGTTTGAATTTCAAAGATGTTATGCTAGCTGTTCGAAAAATCTCTGTAGTAGAACTATTTTATTACAATCGTTTATTACAGGTAGACTGTGTGCTGATATTAATCAAAAATTTGACAATTTCGTCCGCTCAGGTAGTTTTCATGTGATTTTTATCATTGCAGGATTATGAAGGATTCGAATATTCGGGTAGAAATGAAAATGGAGAACGTATAATGGGAATATTGACTCATAGAGGAAAATCTACAATTGCCGAAACATTACCTGAACTTACTTGGAAAGTTCCTCATCATATGACATTAGAAGATGCTTCTACCATACCTATCGTATATACTACGGTATTGACTGAAAGAAACCCATTAATTATGGACATATATTTGATAAGAAATTGCATTGAATACTATACTTGTATTTGAATCTTTTGCAATATTATTTTTATCAGGTAATTGTTGCATTTTTCATCAAAATGAATATCAAGAAAGGATCATCTATTCTAATCCATGCTGCGAGCGGAGCAATTGGTCAAGCAGCTATTAATATATGTTTACATTATCAATGCAATATTTTCGCAACAGTTGGTACTTCAGAAAAAGTAGAATTCATTCGAAACACGTATCCTCAAGTAAACGTTTATTAAATTCAACTTCAACTCGTAAAAGGCAAAAAATGCACTAGTAATTATATTAATATGAAATTTCATCAGATTCCTGCAAGCCATATCGGATGCTCTAGAGATACATCATTTGAAGATTTGATTATGAAACAAACTGTTGGTAAAGGAGTCGATGTCGTACTGAATAGCTTATCCGAAGAAAAACTACGAGCTTCAGTCCGTTGTGTTGCGAAAGGAGGTAATTTTTTGGAAATCGGAAAATTTGATATGATGAGGAATAATCCATTAGGTACCTACTTGATCTGCTACTGATAACTCATACTTTGAGATGTGAAAAGTTATTTTTTATTTTAATTTTTTTTGTGTGTATTTTTATTTTTAGAGCTTGGAAATTTACTAAACAACATATCATTTCATAGTGTTCAATTAGATATTTTGATGTGGGATAAAAACGCTATGGCGTTTGAACTTATTGGCAGAAAATTTCAAGAAATGCTCGATAATGGAATCATCAAACCTATTAAAAGAACAGTTTTTCAAATAAACGAAGTAGAATCAGCTTTCAGGTACAGTTCCCGTAATTTCTATCAATTTTAAATAATTTTAAAGTGAAGACGTTATAATTATTATTCTCGTACATGCAATGTTGTATTTCAATCAGATATATGGCAGCTGGGAAACACATGGGAAAAGTTGTAATTAAACTTCGAGATGAAGAGAAAGATTTGATAAGAAAACCTTCTATCATGAGTTTAAAAGTTAAGCCACGTGTATTTTGTCAGAAAAATGAGTCTTATGTTATTGTGGGTAAGTTGTGCCGGACGAGTCCGTATCATGATGTATTTTTTAGACTTTCAAAAAAGCATTGAATCAGGTATCGAACTCATATCACTTTTCATGTTATAGGTGGATTGGGTGGATTCGGTATGGAACTAGCTGACTGGCTTATTCTTCGTGGTGCTCGAAATATAGTCTTGAGTTCCAGAACAGGAATAAAAAATGGCTACCAATTATATCGAATAAAAATATGGCGCTCTTACGGAGTTGAAGTAATAATATTCACCGAAGATATAACGAAAGAAAATGGCGCAAGGAATTTATTACAAATAGCAAATTCATTCGGTCCAGTAACTGGAATATTTAACGTTGCTGTGGTAATTTTTATTTTAATCATAAAACGAGAATAATTTTTGCTAAAATTTTATTCGTAATCTGATTTCTTTATAATTTGAAGATTTTAGAAGACAATCCGATTTCTAACCAAACGGAAAATAGCTTTGAAACAGTTGCTGGTCCCAAGGCTGTCGCAACCCTTCATCTCGACCAGTTAAGCAGACAAATGTGTCCAGAATTGAAACATTTTGTGGTATTTTCTAGCGTTTCATGCGGACGTGGAAATCAAAATCAAACGAATTATAGCTTTGCGAATTCTATAATGGAGAGGATATGCGAGATGAGATATGCTGATAATCTGCCTGCTTTAGCTATCCAGTGGGGAGCAATAGGTGAAGTTGGTATCGTAGCTGATCTCGCCGAAGATAATAAATCTATCGTAATTGGTAGGTTTTTTTTAGTTTATCCATTACGTGGTTAATTTTTAGCATCGTTGATCGAAATTCAAAATATAAATTTATTCCGTTAGGAGGAACTTTGCAGCAGAAAGTTGAATCATGTTTAAAAACATTAAATTCATTTATGAAGCAGCAATATCCCATCGTTTCGAGTATGGTTGTCGCCGAAAAACGTCATATGAAAACTGATATTATTAGCGCGGTTGCTAATATTTTGGGTAAATTTTTTAATTTTTAATTTTTGATTATTTTTTGCTATAATAACTTACTTCTAAATGCTTAATTATTTTTTTTCATTACGTAATTTGCAGGTATTAAAGATCTTGATGTCATAAGTCCATCTTGGACTCTACCAGAATTAGGCATGGATTCGATTCTAGCTCTGGAGTTGAAACAAGTATTAGAGTTGGAGTTTAATATGTTCTTTACGTTGGAAGACATAAGAAGTATGACTTTTGCTAAATTACACAAGCTTAATGAAGAGAAACAAAATGATATCAAACCAGGTAATCTTAATCAGGTTAAATTTCTTCCATTTATAAATTGAATACTTAGTGAATTCTAGATGGATAAATAATCACGATATGTCATAAATGTAGGCACGAAAATTACGACGGCATTACAATATCTTATGAATGAAGACTTGATTAACGAAACGATACTTCGTATACCTTTTGAAGACAAAGACGATGAAAACAATTCCAACTGTGAAAAACCTACGGTTTTCTTTTTTCCTGGTGTCGAAGGTACTTGATCCGCCCGTTACCTGCAATGAACAGACAATTTATTTATGCTTGTGCATTTATCTTCTTTTTCTATTATAGGAATAGCATTAGGAATGGATCAGTTGGCTAAAAACTTAAACGTACGAGGTTTTTGTTTCCAATACCATTATAAAGATGTTGAAAATTCAAATTTTCAAAAATTATGCGAGTGTTATTCAAGTGTAAGAACATCTTTCACCTATCAAATTACCTACTTAGCATATAAAGGTTCATTATTCTGGGCAATTAAATATTAATTTTTTACAGATTATTTTACAATACCTTGGTCCTGATGATGAATTCTACATCGTTGGACATAGCTTGGGCGGTTTATTTTCTATTCAAGTTGCTGGTATTCTAGAGAAAGCAGGCAGAATTGGGTGTATTTGGTTGATAGATAGCTCTCCCTCATTAGTACATAAATTGACCGCAGATCATTTAAAAAATTTATCTGTTTCATTTGAAGATAATTTTCAAAATAATATCTGTGCTATTTTAATGCAAATATTAATTCGAAATATGGATAAAACCGAAGTATAGCTCACTTTATTTCATATTTTCTTTTTCATTGTGAAGTATTCCTAATTTTTGTTATTTTTTCAGCTATTTAAATCTATTGAAAGAGTTGATAATTGGCAGGCTAAGAAGAAGTTGTGTTTTTCTATGCTGCCTCCAAACTCGATGAATGAAAATGTATTGTATCGAATATTCGATCGAATTTATAACTTACATAAAGTGGCTCCTTCGTTTCAAGTTTCATTGGTGCATTTGAAAACATCCTGCGTTTTAATCAGATGCTCTGAAAACAAATATGATCTTGATGAATCGTACGGATTAAACGAGGTATAAATATTACCTAAACAGTTGTTTAACATTTATTTTATAAAATTGAAAAATTTTAACGATATGTTATTACTTCAATTTATCCTTTAGTATTTCGAAAATCCGGTGACTATTCATCGAGTAAATGCCGAGCATTCTTCAATCATAATGGATAAGAAGACAGCAGAAAAAATTATGGAAAAGTTACCAATATAGGTAAATAAAACATTCGTATGCTGGGTAACCACGAACTATATTATTATCATTTTTTTTTAATAGGTATGTCAAAAAGTAGGTATACTAGCGTCTGATTTTAGAAACTCGAAATCTTCATAAAAACAAGAAATTTTAATTCAGTGTATAAAGCTCGAAATTAAAATTAGCCACAATGGATGGAGAATTTTTCGCTCTATAATTTTGTTCTTCATTGTCTTTCCCATCGGAGCTTTTTTTAGCTTTGAATTTCACATTTTAATAATGACAGTTTTTTCTGGTATCTTTTTTCTTAAAATGGAATTTCTGGGCTAATGATTCATCCCAAGACAAAACTGATAAGAACTAAAATTATAGAGCATAAGATATACCATCTGATAGAAGTGTCAGATTTTTTCTGCATCGCATACGGTATCTGGATTTTTAGCGCAAAAATTAATTAATTTTTTAGCTATTTCAACTTGGCACTTAAATGCCGAAGAAAGTGTGCAATTGTTCATTTCAGGAATAATCTAATACCATTAACAGATGGAAAATTTTATTCTCTATAATTTTAGTTCTCATTGTTTTTCTCGCCGGATCTTTCGTTAGCCCACAAATCACATATTAAAAATGGTAGTCTCAAATAAATTTTCAACTCTTATCTATTTTTAATTTTCAAAAAAATTCAATAATTTCAACAAATTCTTATCGGATTGTAACATTAATCACATGTTCAAATTCACTAGGCCAAAATACATCCCTCACCCCCATGTACACCCCTAATTTCAACAATTTTACTTATTTAAATTTTTCTTACGTAAATGCATAAAAACTGCATCACTTTAAGATTCTTTTTCAGCCTGATTTGGGTGAATTGAAACAAAGCATCGTTCTACTCAGTGGTACAGATAAGGGACCAACAAAAGGTACATCTAGAACCTATACCAAATCTATTTTCTAAATTTTAACTGCCTCGCTCAACTTGTAAGGGAGTTATGGAGAAACAAACTCAAAACCAAAAAAAAAAAAAAAAAAAAATGGTAAAAAAACACATTTTTGTGGGTTGTAAGGAGGCGCAATGGGTCTGAACAGTCAAAACCCTAAAAAAAAACTGCTGTGGTCCTTACCAAGTATGCATACCAAATTTCAATGACATAAAAAATCAGTGTTTAATAATGAATCGTCGATGTTTGATCGTTGATTTCAATTTTGAGCTTTATACCATCAGCTCATTCACCGTTCTCAAAGAAATTATATCTTAGCGTTATTTTTATGATTTACAAGATTTTTTTTTTCTATATTCTAATGGTTGGGGACTTGATAATTTCTGTCATCGATTTCAATGTATGTAGTGTGATTCTGTACTCATTAACTGAGGATTATAAGATTATTCTGCTCGATTTGAAATTACTTAAAGACGGTTTAGCTGTTATTATTATTATTATTTTTTTTTTACATTAAGTTTGAAAGTAAATTTAATTGAAAATATTGTTCTTATTTGATTATTTTCTCATTTTTGTTTTTATTTGCAGAATATATTATCGGTGTGGTGTATTATGATGGATAATAAATGTCTCCATACCATCGTTTCATCTACGTGATAAAGATTAATAACCATAAGTTATCAAGTTACCTTTAGATATTTTATAATGTTTTCGTACACGTATTTCATCAACTTATTCTTTTTTTTTTTTGCACAGATTTAATTTGGGGAATGAATTTAAATATAGGTATATTTTCAATTGTTGAAAACGTATTATTCAATAATTTACGTGAAAAAAAAATCATTTTTGGTTGTCACGTTTTTCTTTTTTGCATTTTTATTTTGAAACGCTTTTTCTCCATTACTCATAATTTTCATAACACCAATTCGAATTTATTGCACACGTTTAGGCTACTTGAATCCTTATGTCAGATAATTTATCATTAAAAATAATTATTTAATTTGATAAATCATTACGTGATGATTTAAATGAAAAAAATAAAAATACAAAATGGGAAAATTGTATTTAGAATGTGCGTTGCTGATATTACTATTTTAAACAGTATTTGATATAATCCAAATATTATTGTATCGAGTTTCCCTTCATTTTAATATTAATGATTAGTCATGTTTGAAAATTCACAAATTTTCAAATTTTATGTATATTTTTTATAAAAGTACACGACATACCTACCAAATTCTGTTCAAAGGTCAGCTCTCCTATCAAGAATTCCGTTTGTTTTTTTTTTTTTTGGTCAATCGATTTGGCTGGAATTCTGGTTACGGAGGTCTTCCAGGTCACTAAACACGAATATAGAAAAAAATTCTAATAAAAAAAATGCTTTGTTTCAGAGATAAACGACATTATTTGTAAATAAAAATTTGGTGGTGAATAGGTTGCATACCTCGTGGGACATTGAAGGCGCAAATGATAATAGTTTTCAAATGAGCAGCATTTTTTTAACAAAAATTATTGTATTTTAATGTGATCAACTTGGATTATGGCTAATTAGGAGTCGCTGATTACGATTTTAACATTCGTTTTAAATTTTTATTCACTGGTATTCACATATGGCTTCAAGAAAACACCATATTTCAGGATAAAATTATTCTTAAGAGGTAAGATATGAAACGAACTTCAGTTTTTATCGGAAATTTGAACTCCTAGACGTCGAATTGATTATAATCAGCATCTAGAACGCGTATTTATGCAAGAAAATCTATAAAATTGTATATTTCAACCCTTAAAAATTAAAAATTTTCATTATTCGTTTTCGAACGCAAATATACATGACATAAGCGTCCATTATAACCAACAGAACATCGCTGAATCCTAATATACTATTATAATTGCTTTACATTAGCTATCTCATCTTTTAGAAGCGAATTTATCGTACAATTAGCTTTTTTTTCAATACTGATTGACTTTCCAGTGAAATTGACCTCAGAAATGGATTCCTTGTGGTCGAAAACCTACTTACAGACACTTTACTCGGCTAAATACTCGCTGGGTAACGAGAAATTAAAATTCAAAGTATCGAGTATTAGGAACGAGAGACCTTCTAATATCTTATATTCTCCTAATGAAATTTCGGATTTTGCGCATAAATACGCCTCCGCTGCAGACGCTGCTCTTTAAAAAATTTTAATTTTGCGCCTTAATGTGTAAACATTTGCAACCAAAACAACATGCAAAGGTTTGAAACAGCGTCAGCAGCGGAGGCGTATCTCGGTGCAAAATCCGGATTTTCATTAGGAGAATATAAGATATCGAAAGGTCGCTTGTTCTAAAAACCACGTTAAGTGTAAATAGATCATTTATGTTACGATAGATGGCGCTACTCATCCATCCAGTTTCAAATTTGAAAAATTCCTCTGTTGACCTTTTTAAATCGTGAAATTGACGAAATTAATCGAGTAAGGTGTGTAAATGGGGGGTTTTTGACCCGCCAAATTCAATGGTGATATTATTTTTAACCTAATTTCAATATTAAACGATGAAACAGTACTTTTTAACGGTCAACATCAAATATGAAATGCAATGTCTGACTGTAAAGAAACCACTGTTTCATAAATTATGACTCCTGTTTCAATTTTTCAAACTGGCGGTATTTAGGTTGCATAACGTGTATTTTTGCAGGAATCTTAAGATGTTTTTGTACGAATATTATTCATATTTCACAGAATATGTTCCAAAGTTATCGTGAGTTGTCAAATGTAACGAATTTAATCATTACGCTCCTTTTTTTTTGTATAAATTCAAATAAATATGCTATACTCAGAGCGTTTTAATTAGTTTTATTCGTTTTTAAGCGTAATTATAACTAAATTAATGGGAAAAAGAGGTGT
The DNA here is from genome assembly GCA_900060175.1 of Ferrisia virgata. Lineage (NCBI taxonomy): Eukaryota > Metazoa > Arthropoda > Insecta > Hemiptera > Pseudococcidae > Ferrisia > Ferrisia virgata. The sequence continues at coordinate 19,791 of FIZR01022368.1, forward strand.
TTTTGATGAATTTCGACGCGAGCAATGTACGAGTAAATATTCTCATTAAGAATAAAATCTCAATTAAAATACAAATAAGTGTTACAAAGTGTTACAAAAAAAAAAATAAAATAAAACAAAATCAAATTTTATATTATGTTCAAGTCATCTGATTTTAATTTCAAATCAATTTTTTACTAAAATGATGACATTAAAAATTTTGAGCTTCTACTACGGTGGGCTTAAGTACCTCAAAATATACCTGCTGATCTTCCAATCCTCGAAAAGAGATTGATTTGGATCAGCTTTGCGATCGCAAAAAGATCCAATAAAGAACTCAAAAAATACATGTAATAAATTTCGAATGATTTTATTGCATCCTTTTTAGCTTTAATACTTTATAACTTGAAAAATAAAAGTGATAGGGACCTGAAGGGGAGAACCATTTTGAAAGAGCAAACTCAGAGCTGTACACTAGATGCATAATATTGATATGTTACGTCAAACTTTTTAAACATATTTTTAAAAAAATTTTTGCAAGATTTTTTTTTACACGTTTTTTTACATTTAGCTCTCGTTTATTCTTCTCCTAATCATCCAATTATCATTTTCTTGGTCTCAAATTATTTGCCAGACTTTCTTCTACAAATTAGGACCAACAGTGAAAAATTTACTCGTTTCGTTCCAAAGTTATAATCAAAATTTTAAAGAACCTCGTTGCAAAATTTATTACCTAAAAAGAAAAATTAAATTTTTTATACAGCAGCAATGAATCTCCAGGTAGGTAGGCAATCATCATAACGCACATGTACAAGGTTTGGTGTACCACCCTCCTTAATATTATCGTCCACTCCCGAAACACCCTGCATAAAGACACAATGTTTCGTTTATAATTTTTGTGCGAATCTAAGTCAAGATTCTGGTATAAAAATAATTCATTTTGAATAAATTTTTGCTAGCGATTTTTTAGGTAAATAATTACCTACTTGTTATTTAACTTATTTTTAATAAATCTTCAACATTTCCAAGTATACAACAATTATCTGCAGAATTGATCATTTAATGAAATCTCATATTAATTGATAATTTTTTATATTAACACACAAATTATTCAACTCTAAATAATGCGTACAAAATTCAATTTTTTTATACATAAATATAAAATGAGGAATCGATAATTTAAAAAATATTATCACAATTTGCAAAATTTAAAAAAATCTCACAGCTCATACTTAAACTAGTCATACTTAACGTAATATAAAAAAATTTCATAAAAATTTTAAAACAAGTAGCTAACAATAGCAAAATGATTCTTCGAATTCCATCAACTGTTCAAATGCGGTTAAAGAATTACAAAAATTCATAAATTTTTAATTTAGCCACATTCTTATTGAAAAACGATTTACAAAAATACTTTCTATTTGTCATCTTGCATTGATCGAACTTTCATTGATCAAAAATAAATGCGTAACATTTATTACAGGCAGGTTCAGGTACCTCTGTACCTATCATAATTCTCACTGTGAACGTCTTCTGATTATTTCAGTGATCATCGGTGGCCAGTTAAATTTTACTATACAATCACTCACGACGGTGATATTTCCATAATTTGCGTTTGTGCGTGTAAATAATACGCGATTCTAAAAACAGTGATGTTACATTTAACATTATTTAATTAATCTTATTTATGCAAAGAAACAATTCATCTTCATGTTAGCATAACATTACAGCAATACAGTCGTGTTTTGAAATTACCTCTACTCGATCAATATTGGTAATTTAAATTTCACGAAATACATCTTATCTTTGAATTATGTTTACCAATAGAGAAAAATTTTTTTATCGTCTAAACAACGTTCGGCTAGTTTACGTCATCATTTAAATTTGGGGGATATTATTTAACGTGGAAAATAATTCTCGTATCACGTCAGTGTTCAGCAAAACAAAATGCCATTATCAGATAGGCAGCTACTTTTTATCAATAATTTCATACTATTATTTGTATATTATCTAAAACGAAGGCTGTCAGCAGAATTTGATTTGTAAGTAACCAGGTACGATCCAATTTTGGGAGGTTATGGTTAACTAAATCTGTTATTAGCTTGATTTTCTAGTCAATAAAAACCAAGCTATAACAGAATACCGACGTATGAATGATGGTAGGGCGGTGGAGGGAGGGGGAATATCAACGAAATAAGTTTTGAGATCTTAGAAGACTTGGCCATGTCGGATTTTTATTAGGAATTATTTTAGCCTGGTTTTCTATGCCATATTGTCAATGATGACCAGGCTATTACAGTCTATCGACTAAGGGTGGATGGGGGGAGGAATATGAATAAAATCCGTTTTGAGGTCCTAGAAGACCATTATGACAATTTTTGGCCGTATCAGATATTTATTTTTATTTTTTCGCCGAACATTAAAATCATTTACTCTGCTCGATAATGACTAAAATCGAGCCAATTGGGTTCAAAGGCTCAGTTTGGCGGTAGATTAGATTATATATGAGTGGGGATGGCCTTGGGTTAAAATCCAGTTATGTCTCATTTTGGGGGAGGGGGTGCTGAAGGGTCATAAACTCGAAAATTATTCTTTTTTGAGTCAATTAATAAAGAATCTTGGGTTATACAACATATCCAAAAATCAACCTTCTGGATCAACTAGGAGGGGAAATATGAAGGTTTTTCTCCTTTTTGACCTTGAAAAAAGGCTGTTCCTCCCCTGTTTTCTCACCAAAATGAGCTTGGAAATTGAATTTGGTATGTACATTTAACTGCAACCCTACACGTGCCTTTTGGAGGTTCCGACTTTTCAGCTCCACTGCACCCCCTCACAGACCCGAAAAAGTGGTTTTTTGGTCAGGTTTTCCCATTTTTGGGGGGTTTTGAATTTGTTCCGCGCATAACTCTCCTACAAATTGACCTAGAAAGCTGAAATTAAGTATGTACATTTAATAGGGACCCTAGATGTGCTGCTTGGCGATATCGACTTTTCAGCCCCATTACACCCCCCTCACAGCCTCATAAATGCGGTTTTTTGATCGTTTTTTCTCAGTTTTTGAGTTTGCTCCTCGCATAAATCCCCTCCAAATTGAGCTAGGAACCTGAAATTAGATATGTACATTTAGTAGAAACACTAGATGTGTCTTTTGAAGGTCTCAACTTTGCAGCCCCATTGCACCCATTCACTGCTCCAAAAATGCGGTTTTTTCCTAGTTTGTTCCTCGTATTACTCCCCTCCAGATGAGCTAGAAAGTTGAAATTTACTATGTACATTTGGTAGAAGCTCTAGATAACCCTATTTCACACACCCACTCCCTCCCCGTCCAGCTCTAAATATGTTGTTTCTTGGCCGATTTTTTTAATTTTTGATGTTTATTCCTCGCATAGGTACCCTTCAAGTCGGGCAGCGAAGTTGAAATTAGGTATGTACGGTCGATACGGACCCTAGATGTGTCTTCTGGGATTTTCGATTTTTCAGTCCCATTAAACTGTTCCTACTCCATGTTTTTTTTAATTCTCATGATTGCAATGTGTCCCGAAAATCAGGCTGGAAATGTATCGCGAAGCGCTGCTTTTTCAAAAATTTGTTTACCGAAACTAAAACTCTATTGCTCAGCTTGATACCGACCAAGAGTAGTTAAATTTGGGCATTAGGCTTGCATCAGGAGCGGATTTGATTCTACAAAATGTCATTTTAATATCTTTTTTACTTTATGAAAATCAGGTTCAAAGAGCAACGTATTGAGATGTTTTGTTTTTTATCTGTATTAAATTAACAAAAACGTGTAAATGGTATCCTAATAAATATATCACGAACAACTTACCCAAATAATAAAATACACGGTACGGTCATGACGATGTTGATGAGGAAAAATGCACTCGGAAAGAAGTCCATCGTGTTCCTGTATACGATGTTATATATTGGAAAGCAAAACGGAGTGACAATTTGTAATATGCATCGAACAGACATCAGGTGGCCTGAAATTAGATACATATAGGAGGTATTTAATCAAGTTATTTTTGAAACCACTTCAGCTGAAATTTAGTGATGTTTGTCAGAGGTTTAAAGATAAATACACATCGTAGAAAAAATTCATTTCAGAAGTAGGTAAAAAAAAAAAAAGATGAAATTTATAATTAATAATGAGGCCAAAAAATCTTGGTTTTGATGTTCATCAGAAAAATAATGAAAAGAGCCATCAAATAAAAAATTCTCCGATACCAATCCAATAGTTTTTAAACGCGTTTTTGTTGATTTTTTTCTAAATTGTTAAACTTCTTTCAACATTTCATTGAAAATTTTCGTTAATTTTCAATATTTTCAGGAAATTTTGTGAAAGTTTTACTCGGTTTAAACTTTTTTTCAGCAATTTCCCGCAACGTTTTAGGTAAATTTTTATATTATTCAACATTTTTATCAGAAATTTTGTCGAGTTTTCTAAAATTTCAAGCATTCTTTTTTCAATTTTTTGGTTCAATTTTCAACATTCTTATACGATTTATTCTGATATTTCGCCAAAATTTACTTATTTTTAAAGCTTTCATAAATTTTTTTAAATTTTCTTAAATTTTAAGCATTTTTGTTCATTTTTTGGGGTGATTTTCCACAATTTTAGGATGTTTTTCTCTTGTTTTAAGTGAATTTTCATTTTTCTCAATATTTTTTTCATAAATTTTGTCTAATTTTTTCTAATTTTAAGCATTTATTGCTTAATTTTGAACAATTTTATACGATTTTTCACTTATTAATCACATTTTTGTTAAATTTGCAGTAATTTTAAGCATTTTTGTAAAGTTTTGGCTCCACTTTCAACACGAATTTTCATACATTTTAACACTTTTCAATTTTTAAATTTCAAAATAATACTACATATAATTTTGATATTCTTCAACACTTTTTCCTGAATTTCAATGGATTTTCTGCGCTTTTGAGCATTTTTTGCTCAATTTTCAACAGATCATGGAAATTTTTCTCGCATTTTAGATAAATTTTCATATTTTCCAGATTTTTTGCAAATTTTACAACCTTTTCAACATTTTTACATACTTCTGGCTATTTTAAACCAAGTTTTTCCAATGTTCAGTATTTTTAGCCTGATTTTCTATGGCATATTGTCAATGAAAACCAGACTATTACAGTAAATCGACTAATAGCGGATGGGGGGGGGGGGTCATCAACAAAATCCGTTTTTATACCGCTCGTTCAATGTTGAGATTTTCTCTAAACATCTTCAATTAAGTAAATATAACCATTTTTCTGCGCATGCGCTGGGCGAAGCAATCAGCCAAATCAACTAAAAGTATCAGGATTTCGCGCATGCGCAGTACTGATTCATTTACTACTTTTGTTGTTAAATGTAATACATGTTGTAAGAGTTTTTCGCTACACGCTTCGTAAGGTAAAGCAGTCTTTTATAATATAAGGTACGTGGTCGAAGGGGATCCTTAGAAGACCATTAAGAAGATTTTTAGCCATGTCAGATATCCTGTTTTTTATTTTTTTTTCCGAACATGGGGTTCTGACTTTTGAACGCCATTGCACCCCCTCACAGCCTTAAAAAAGTGGTTATTTTATCAGTTTTCCTCATTTTCCTCATTTTTTAAGTTTGTTCCTCATATAACTCTCCTCTAAATTTAAATAGGAACTTGAAATCAGGTGTGTACACTTACTGGTGGTCCTAGATGCGCCTTTTGGATGTCTCGACTTTTCAGCCCCATTTCATCCCCGTACAGCCTCAAAAAGCGGATTTGTAGTTGTTTTTTCTTATTTTTTGAGTTTGTTCCTCGCATAACACCCGTTCAAATTGAGCTCGGAAGTTGTTATTAGGAAATTAGGTACGTAAATTAAGTTGGAGCCCTAGATGTGCCTACGTGCATTTTGGGGGACTCGACTTTTCAGCCCCATTACTCCTCTCCCCCGCCCTGAATATATGGTTTTTTGGCACATTTTTCTAATTTTTAGAGTTTATTCCTCGCATAATCCCCCCCCCCCCCATTGGGCTAGGAAGTTTAAATTAGATATGTCCTATTTGTGGGAACCCTTGATGCGCCTTTTGGGATTTTCGACTTTTAGCCCCATTGAACCCTTCCTACCCGCGATGCTTTTTTTTAGCGATTTCTAATCAAGAATCATGTTTAATTAATTTTTGTATTATTTTTCAATCTAAATGGTGTTGAAAAATAAAGTTCTCATCACACAGACTGCTCAATTGACTATGTAGCACATATAAAAAACTATCTGTGGTATAATGTTGCCAAAAAAACCAGATGTAATACCAGTCATACACCACCGGTAATCCAAAACTAGTCACTGGCCCCTACATTCACTTAGTCACCCATACCCTTTGGCACCTGTCTGTCAGTGTCATTATACCTTTACTTCTGGTTATCAACGATTTATGTCTGGTAACACACACAACAAATCGCATGTCACAGTAAGTGCTAATCAACGGCTTACTTCTGGTAACCAATGGTGAGTCTCTGGTAACAAATGATGTACTACTGATAATTAATGATATACCACTAGCAAGCAATAGTACCTACACCACATCCATTGGTATGATTTCTCCTCAAGAGAGTGTTTTACCATTGGCATCACTAGAATACCAGTAGATCTTCACCAATGCGGAAGAAATGGTAGGTTCTTACTATTGGTTACCAGTGGTATATTGTATTTTAAGTGTTAGGCATACTATTTATTACCAGAGCTATTACCATTTGCACTAGTGGTTACCACTGGTTGATTATTATTTTTTTAGCGTGTAGTGTAAGGGTAAATTTGATACTCACCAGTTTCATGCTTCTCCAAACATTTTGTTACAAAAGAACTGACTACTGTCAATCCCGTCCCGTGAAACATATCAATTACCGGAGCTAAAACACAAAATTCCTAATTGAGTTATCTATCAACAAGGCTATTCGCTGTGAGGATTGGTCGCCTAGGATGCGCTGTTCATGGTTCAAGAACAGCCTCACGAAAGATATCACGTTGTTATCAGTTGAATTTTCGCCCTTTGTTCCGTGTAACTACATTCCGAATGAGGAATGATCCATAATTAATTGAGTATTATTATTTTTAATTTAAAATTTTCAAACAAGAAACTCATCACTTCACTGAAAAATTAAAATGAATGTTTACCTTTCTGATAACATAGATTTATCACATATCTGCCAGTTTTCAAAATTAGTACAAAAAACGTGCATGGATAATTTCATAGAAGGCGATTCATTCACTCCTCACAGCGAATCGTTGTTTAGAATTCTATCTTCAGTCGTCTGAAACTACTTACCAAGATAAAGCTGCCACTTGTTACAAGCAAAAATAAAGAAAATGGCTGCGATTGTATTAAACACTCCGGCGAAAGCTCCTAGAATACCGTCGTGTATTTTGAAATATTTGCTTAGTACAGAGGTACAGAACATCGTACCTGTTGAAGAATAAGTACAAAAGATCGATTCATAATTAGTAATATTATCGTTATATCATTTTTTCACGTCAATATATTATCAAATCCGTCACATATTTCTTACCAATGAACACCAGGACCATTTTATAAACACTATACTTGCTGTATTCTTCCTCGTTCCAATGAAACCTGTACCTCAGGTATAAATACAATACGGAAGATTCGCCTGTAAACAGCAAAATAAAATGGTGACGCTTCGTAATAACTGATAAGTAGTGATAACATAATTATGGTTTACACAACTGATAAGGAAATAAAATCGAAAATTGTTACAATTTACCTATTATAGGTAGCAACGATAAAGCTTCGATACCCAACAGCAACACAATGATTTTCCTTTTACTGTAGGCTCGTTTCTTGAATATAATTCTAAGCGATTCTACAACTCTGGTTGGATTCAAGTAGTGCCAAAAAGGTATAATATGTTGAACCGGTTCGGAGATATCTTCCATAAGTAGCACAGCCAATACAATAGCTATAGTAGCTAATCCGGTACATATGGCGTACGAATACGTGAACCCCAAATTCCTCATCATGTACCCAACAATTCCATTACCGATTGGTATGGCTATAATGTTGATACCGTGGATCACCCCTAGTCTTGTAGTTCTATTTTTTTCATTGGTTATATCGCAGATGTACAATTGAGACGAAAAAATAACAGTGAGACGACCTCCAGTTACACCATGAATTATTATCTCGATCCAAGGTATAAGCTTAGTTGGCAGCGTCCAAAAATACGAGAATATACCTCCGACTATGGTTACCAATGCTAGCCCAATCAGCGGTATTAGAATCAGAGGTCTTCTACGACGACCAGCTTTATCACTCCACGAAGATACGAAAACGGTGAAGATGATCATTAACGTCATGCTTACTGTATACCTCCACGAATTCACGTGGGTTAAAAATAACTGACCCGCTTTTTCATCGTCGCAGGGTGTCCGTAAGTTGGGCTCTCTGGTAGCGTTGAATCGGCAAGCTCGCTGCAGGTATAAGTTAACGTAAAGCTGATTCGACATTACGGTGGTGATTTGGAACAGAGCTATTGATGGTTCGATTGTGATACTTTTCCACCATGCATCCTCCAGACGTAAGAATTTGTGACGTAGTTCCGTCTTCATTTTGTCGTTTTTATGTTTAGACATGTATATTTGCAAAACTGCAAGTAGTGGCGTGTTTTTCGAGATTTTTTGTTCGGCTTTCGTTTACCTAATCGCGAAACTTGGCTCAGGATGAATTGATGACAGGACAGTGCATACTGTAACGAGGGTTTAACACAATCTGTAAATGGATAAAATTCATGTGTTAAAATGATATCATTTTGAGATAATACTTGGAAATATTGAAAATACATATTCGATTTCATTTTCATTTTACGTCTAAAAACGTCCTATGTTAATGTTTTGTTTACATCATCATTGTCATTGTTTCATCTAAATCTGCGTTAAACCAGTCGTTGGTCTATCTCACGGTTGGAGGGGAAGGGGACTTGCTGAAGAGGAACCTGAAGGATCAATGAGTTTCCCCCTTGGTCTGCTTGTGCTCAACCATGTGAGAAGAATGGAGGAAACAAGATCACCGAAGCAGGGTCTCCAATATACACTCGTTGGAAGAAAGAACAGAGGGAGACAAAGGGAGAAACTCATTGATACCTCAGATTCCGCTTCGACAAGTTCCACCACCCAACAGAAAGGCCAAATGGTCTTAACGCAGATCTGAATGTAAAGACGAAGACAAAAATAAAACAGTGTCGTAGGAAATTTAATGATGTGTAATGCAAATTTTTAAGGGGGCCAGCAGGAGACCAAAGCTTTTCTAGAGGTATCCCTCGCCATGCCCTGCGGCAAGTTGGCACTTGTTCTCAGAAACTCCACTGTCCTGAACCAGTTGATAATTTTAAAGAATTGAAATCCACGCAACTGTTTCAAAAATCTCAATATACTGCATCAACTGGAGGAGACAAAGATAATGACACAATTTTGCAACTTCTAGATTCTGATAGAATTTTTATCCATTATTTGTCCATGAAATGTTTCCTACTTTGCTATTACTCAAAACCAAATGAAATAACTTCCTTAGATGGCATTAGCAGAGATTTTAAAGCCAGTTTCCTGAATACTTTTTCCCCGTCCACTTTACAAATTTCCACATGTTAATAAAATATTGTGTTTGCTATAGCTTCCATAGAAGTTTCAATTTTATTTTTATTTTTTTTACAGTCCATAAAACAAATTTTTTAGCAGAATGCCTCGACTTTTCCACACTCTGAAATTGTAATTCACATTCTACAATTGACTGTCAACAGATGACTATCAAAATCAGGATTGTTCAGATTTTGATAGCGTTGACCTGATAGTCAACTGCTGTGGGTTTTTAACATCTGGATCATCAACAGTTGGGTTATGTTTGACAAAAAAAGTTGAATTTGTGAAAACCATATGTTAAGCAATTCTCAAAATTCCTAATGTTGACCAGAAATCAGAATTTTTTTAATGTTATGTCAGTTCAGATGATATTTGGACTTCTGCTGGTACTGAGGAAGTGATAACATAAAGAATTCTGAAAATTTGTTTAGCATTTTTTCTTAACATTCAAATAGACAACGTTCAAGATGCTGATAGTCTGGATGATGATGGTCCACTGTTGACAGCCCAGATCTTGATGGCCTACTATTGATATTCAACTCTTGACAGTTCTCAGTTGGCTATCAACTGTTGATGGATCTGAACCATCCAGAGTTGACAGTCCAAATCTTGATTGTTAACTGTTGATGGATCTGGGCCATCAAAAGTTGACAATTTAAATCTTGACAGTGCGGATGTTGATGGTTTTTTTTATTGATGTTCAACTCCTGATAGTCCACAGCTGACAGTCCAAATCTTAATGGTCAACTGTTGATGAACCTGGACTATCAATAGTTGTCAGTTCAAATCTTGACAGTTCACAGTAGGCCATCAACTATTAATGGATCCGAATCATCCACAACTGACAGTCCAAATCTTAATGGTCAACCGTTGATGGAACTGGGCCGTCAACAGTTGACAGCTCAAATCTTGACAGTGCAGATGTTGATGGTGTACTACTGTTGGTCAACTCTTGGCAGTCCACTGTTGACCACCAACTGCTAATGATCAAATGTTGACAGATATGGACCCTCAACGGTTGTATTATGTTGAACAAAAAAGTTGAGCATTATAAAAAAAAAATGCCAAGCAATTTTTCAAAATGCTGAATGCTACAAAACATTGCAAATGAAATTTGGACTTATGCTGGAGTAGGGAGAGGAAAAGTGCTCACCAGGCTTAGGATTACATAGTCAGATTATATCAGATAAAAAGTTGAAATTCCAATCATTAAAGAGAAAAAACCAAGAGGTGAAAAATTTTTAGTATTAATATTATATGTAAACTGAAAAAATGAAAATAAGATCAATAATTATAATGAATAATACTCGTAATCTGAGCTTCTTTTGAATGAAAAAATTTCATATCAAAAATACATAGATAGTTAACGAGATAAATAAGAAGCTGAAAAAACCGTAGCATAGCCGGAAATTACTCAAAACAGAAATTTACGTTTTCACAGTGTGGTGGACTGAGGTTCAAATTAAAAAAAAAAATAAGGTGCTCAGGGTGCAAAAAAGCGCTGTTTTTTTGGCTTGATTTTACAAAAATGAAGCAAAATGAAGTCATACGTTTATCCAAGCGAAGCAAGAGTAAAATTTAGAAAACTTCGTATTTCTCAGCAATTGAAAAGTGTTTAAGGTATTAACAGTGGTTTTCTGAAGAAAAATTAGCGTAAATACAACAATTTTCCAAATTTTTCCGCCTCAAAAAGGACGCTGAGAGACAGTAAAATTCTTATACCTCCCCCGCCCTCCAACCAGACAGTTTCAACACTACAGTTGGGTATTCGCTATCATTAATCAACTATTTAGGTACATAAATTATCTAATAACTTCTGTTTGTATAAACGAAAAATTTAAACATTTTCGTGGCATAATCGTGACAGAAATAAAATCGACATTACAGCAAAATAATTTTACGAATGTACTAGGCCGGTAACCTTTCAAAAATTAGTTATACTGGCGTAATGTCGTAAATGTTCACATTTTAATTATTTTAGAGCAAATTTACTTATATTTTATCGAAATAAACCAAATTCTTATCAAGGTTATTTTAGTTAACAAATTGATTGAATAAAGCAAACGAATAGGCAAGCAGCTAAACACGTGAATTCAATCAGATGCAAATCCAAAAAAAAATTAAATGCAAAAAATATTTCAATAAAGCGTAAGTTACCATTTTCTATCGTTCGTAGGTATCTAAATTTTTTTATCACGAACATACATTAAATTGATACATTTAGCACTGCACAAGCATGGTCACAAAACAAAAACACTAACCTCGATTGAAACAAATAATGTCACACAATCAAGCACCACTTAATTATTACAATTAACGTTATCATCGATAAATTTAGTTTGAAATAATTTCGAGTGCTGGGTAATTACATAAAAATTTCATCGTACATAGATTCTACGAGATTTTGAAAATATTCAAATTAAAAAAAGTAACATAATTATCTCTTACCTTTTAATTTTATTTAAGAATTCAGCTTGAAGAACAAATTTGTCCGCAATTTGATGCACAAGTATCCTCCATTTCATTCAGTTCGTCTCTTGACGAAATATTAACAGGAAAGTACTCTACAACAACAATAATACAAAATTCCATTCAGTAAATTTTACTCTGGTTAAAATTCGTAACCATGGCACAGACATGTTTTACGCAGCACACTTTGTATGCGAATGTATATTTTATTACAAATTACCACGTAGATTCTTACACTTAGCTACGTTAAATTTTTTAATCTCTTATGCAAGGTGATAAAATTGAAAATAAATTAGGTAAATACACCCAATAATTAATACATAATTATTTGACGATCGTCTGATTTGGTAGATCTTCAAATAGTATATATTTATTTTCATAATGATATCACCGAACAAGACAAAACATTACTAAGGTAAAATGTACCAAATCCAGTCAGAAAACATTCTTGGTACAAGTTTCTTGTAATTGAACACGTTACATTTATTTTTTTCTAAATAAAAGCGAAAAAAATAGATAGCAAAATGTTAATCTCAACTGATAATATAATTGTGGAAAGATAACACGTGTATGGCGTAAACCAGGTTAATCTCATATCTATCGCGTTACGTTAAGTGCAACTATACAATGAAAATGAAATACCGTAAATCAAAAAGTAATTAAATCACCAAGTGGTTATAGATTTCTCTGATAAAAATCCATTCAACGCTAACATAATTAATTAATTTAATTTTTTCCAATGTTCCGAGCAATATAACACGATTGCAACATCGTACGAGACAAATCTCAATATCTGTATTTGTAATACCTCGCATTTATGGGCAATGAGCATCATTTTCATTCACGTTATTTTCTAACGTGAAACATATCGCATCGTTTTTAAACAACGTTAACGTAACATAAAATTCAAGAGATTAATGATGTTCTTTCAACGGTGAGCTTTTTTCCGTATATCAACGAGCTTGTGTTGCAGTTCCGAAACATTGTGATTACTAAAGTATTTACTTATCAAATTACATAATTAACAAAAAATAATTTATAATGATTTTAACTCGGCTGGTGGTATTTATCTCTAATTTTAAGATTGTAATTCGAAGACGTGTTTGGAAATTCGCGTGATAACTAATCAGAATTGATGAAAAAAGTTGGCAATTTTTTTTTCTTTTTCGTTGAAATTACTCATTATATTTATGACTGTTTCGTGATTATTTTGAAAGATTATTTTTTTTTATTGCAAAATGATGTCAGAGCATTATAAGTAGTTCGAACCACAAGCCTATTTATGAAATTGAATATTTTTATTTATATTCAACCCATTTACTTTACACATTAACAGGTAATCCTGGTCGATTTGTTACTTTTGCTAGATTTTGCAAACTTTCCAAAATACTTGGTTAAATATCACTAATTTTCATTTCTCAAAAAAACTGGTTCATAAATAATACTTTTTTTCAAAGAACTGGACGCTTTTAACGTCGCAAAGCAATGCTTTTTCTGTCGAATTTTCGTGAATCAGTGGTAAAAGAGGGACCAGGGTGGGGGTTAAGGAGGGTAAAAAGTTAACAGCACTAACAGGCACATTTAGGACCTATACTAAATCTATATATCAAATTTCAACTTCCTAGACCTAATTGGTGGGGGAATGGGAAATATTCGAGGAACGAACTCTAAAAATAAGAAAAACCGACAACTCCACTCTTCAGTCTCCATCTTACACCATTACCATTATTTTGAACCATTCGAATACGATTCCATTCCTTTTGGAAATTCTAGCGCGCGAAAGTAGTAGCCTACTTTGAATTCTTCCTTCAACCAACTTCGTAAATGTAAACGATATCATTAATTTTGTCTACGAGTAAATCGAAACAATGCTAGAATTCACCACCCTCACTCGCCGCATAATCACAGTACCTGCGTATTTATTCGAAGGATAAGTATACCTATCTATCAGTTCGACAGGCGACGCCATATCTATGTCAACCCTCCTCTCAGCCACTCACCCAACCACTTCTCTTGCACCATTTTCGATATTAAATTATTTACGCAATACGACGAAATATACCTTTCTACGGTGAATAAACTAGGTGGCTAAAATCCTTCTTTGACTGTCACATTCAGTAATTTAGACAGCCTTTTCTAAGACATTTCTTTTTTCATCAATATGCTCAGATTAAGTTGACATATTACGATGAAAAAATAAGAATTTAGCCACCAAAGTCGTAGGGAATAATGGAAGGGGGCGAAAGTGAACAGACTTATTCCTTCGTATAAACGAGCTGATTTTCCTGAATCAATCTGCTACAATTTTAGCTACTTTTCTCGTTCATACTTAAAATCACCAATAAATTGGCGCAGCTAGAAGTATTTATTGAAAGGGAGGAGGCGGAAAGCTTTTTCCTAGTCTTTGAAGTATGGAGGAACATCACAAAAACGAATTTTTCGATCAAAAATCACAATTTTATCTATGAAAAACATGCTGAAAAAATGTATTTTTTTCAGAATTTTCCAAGATGTTTCCCCTACTTTTGAAATTCGTGTTAAAAATCATCGAAAAATGCGCAAAATTGATCAAAAATCAAGAAAAAAGTTGGAAAAAAAACTGAAAATTGACCAATAATATAAAAAAAAAATCGTTGAAAATTATCAAAAATTAAGTAAAAATTTAGCAAAAATGAGTAAAGAAGCAAAAAATTTACCAAAATTCGTCAGAAATCATCGAAAATTGGTCTAAAATAAATATAAAAAAGGTCTAAAAAAGAAAAAACAATCGGTAAAAATTAAAAGTTGGAAAATACATGAAAAATGAACAAAAGTCTTAAAAAATCATTGAAAATTGGATAAAAATTTTACAAAGAAAGGTAAAAAAAGAAAAATGATCAAAAATCACAAAATATGTGGAAAATTGATTTAAGAAGATATGAAAAAAAAATCGTTGAAAATCATCAAAAATCGAATAAAAAATGCAAAAAATTGATCAAAAGTTATGAAACAATATTAAATAAAAAGAGTGAAAAGTTAATAAAAATTGATAAAAAACATTGAAAATGTTCCTAAAACTGACGAGAAATCACATAAAAATGTTGAAAAATATATGAAAAATGTAATCAGTATCGATCCAAGCAAATGATTTTAGTTTTCTGGAAAAAGTAAATAAATAGGGAAAAAATTCAGACTAAAAACTTGAATAAAACGTCCATACACCTTTACAGGTTGGTACGTTTATAGCAGTTAGGCCCACATGAAATAAATCATTCACCGAGTTAAACTTGTGAAGAAGAAACAAAAGCATCACAGTGCGTCGCTTTTTGAGCCAGATTTTCTTGAAGTAAAAAAATTAAAGAGATTTGTGAATCGCACATTCATGTTATAAAAAAAATATGGGCTCCCGGATGTTTTATCTTCAGTAATGGCGGAGGAACAGGTAAGCCCGGATTAAGGGGGTGGGGTGAAGGGCTGTAGTGCCAGGCTCCCCTTACTTCTCTCGATTAGAATCATTATTGCTTCAGAGGGGGAAAACAGCATTTGAGTAGGAAATTGCTTATCTTCCAAATTTAATAGATTTTGATCAGCATCGAGCCGAGTAAATGATTTTGATTTTGAGCGGTGGGGGGGGGGTAAATAAAAAATAAAAAAATGCTTCGGGATACTTTTTCAAGCTGATTTTTGTGAGGTATGAAAATAATTATGTGAACGGAGCGATGCTTTTTTCCTAATTAGTACTCCATTAGTCAGGATAGATTGAGTTCAATGGAGCTAAAAGTCAAGACCCCTGAAAGACACACATAAGAACCCTACTTATCAAACTTCCATTTCCTAGCTCAATTTGAAGTGTAATCATGCGAGCAACAAACTCAAAAATAAGATAAATCAATCAAAGAAACCACATATTCAAGGCTGTCAGAGGGAGCAATGAGGTTGGAAAGTTGAGACCCACAAAAACCACATCCAGAACGTTTAGTAAATGTACGTGCCGAATTTCAATTTCCTAGTTGAATTTGGAGGGAAAATAGGGAAGGAACAGCCCTTCCCCATTTGTGCACACACTATGGTCTATTAGACCCCAAAAATTTTTCTTCAAATTGTAATAGAATGGTCGTGATATGGTTCTAAAAAAAGTATTTACTCTGCAAATAACCCAAAGTGCGTGAACAAATCGAAATAACGCCTAGAATTAAAGTGAACGCAACCATCATAACGGGGACTTAAAGATTCCCCCCCCCCCGGTGAGCCCAAATACTTATTTTCAACATTTTCATCCCTTAAGTCGAAACCCCCAACATGAACATTTATGACCCCTACATGGTGTGTACGTACCAAATTTCTATTTTCTCGCTCAATTTGAACGGTAGACAGAAGACGAACAGCCCTTTTTCAAGGTCAAAAAGAGAAGAAAAAACGTTCATATGTATGCTCCTAGTTGATCTTCTTGAGTGCTGATTTTTTTAGCATGCCATACAACTTTAAATTGTCTATTGATGGGCTGAAAAAAAGAACAAATTTTGCGTTTTTTGCTTCTCAGCACCCCCCACACCCTTCCTTCAAATTTGAGCGTACGTGGATTTTAATCCGAGCTCATTTCCGTTGCAGAGTATCAAAATACGTTGCTAAAGTACGCCTATTTTCCAAATTTCATCGCTATCGAATCGAACCAATAATATTCAGTTGGTGGTTGGGGGAGGGGGGATATGAAAACCTGAAAATAATTATCTGACGTTGTCAAAAATAGTCTCAACGGTCTTCCATGACCCCAAAACAGATTTTATTCATGCTCCCCCCCTCCCTTATGGTCCGTAATAGCTTCATTTTCGTTGACAATAATGCGCACAGAAAATCAGTCCGAAAAGGGTACATACGTAAACGTTTCCTTCGATCGTATATTATATTTTTAAAATTAAAGCGAATTATCTATATATTTCGTAAAGGAAAAAAAAAGAAGCAGTCTGACGCAATCTTTAACGATATTACCCTCATCGTAGTATATACTTAATCCTTTGAGGTGGAAAATCCAAACTATTCCTATGAGACTGTTCGCACAGCTGAATTGCATCACTATACATACCTCCTCTATATATAGGTACCGGAGGTAGGCTACGTACATACATACATATGTAAAACACATAAATAATACCAAAGTTTAAAAAGATAATATTCATAAAAAATTCATACCCGACGCGACGGCATTTACTAAAATAACGTCTCGATAAATTACGCCATAAAATTATACGTATAAGTTTTGATAGGTAGGTAGGTAGGTAGGTAGGTATAGGCATGTACTGGGTACCAGGCCACGTGCTCGTTGAATTTTTATACGCTGTTTTTGGCTCGACCAACAAACACGACGTGTACGCGATCACGTAATATATAAAACAATCAAAAACAACACTGCAATTTACTTAAAAATGCTGCATAGTCTGTTTTGTATTATAATACACACCATTCACCTTGATTTAACGGTTACGACGGCGTACCCACTTGCATTGATCTCTCGTAGAGACATATCATCGTAGATATAAAAAAAAAAAAAAGAAAATACAAAGCTTCGACGAAAAAAAAAGAGAAAAAAACATATAAAAAGTAACATTCGGCTATTATAAATTGGTAGGTAGGTAGGTAGGTAGGTACCCAGAGATAGGTACCTATACAAGATGCGAATAACTTCACACTATTAGTTTACACATATACACACACACACAGTGTAAAGGTTTCCCTTACTCCTGTACATACCTACCTAGTTACCTATTTATATGTAAGTTTTGGAGAAGCAAAGGGGTGTAGAAATAGTGGCGGCATTTTTTTAGCATAGGCGAAGAAAAATCGTTATAGCAACGAAGCGCTGCGAACAATCTGTCTGTCTGGCGAACTAAACAGAACAGCCGCACTAGTCGGTCTCGGTACCAAAGGATAAGCTTTTGTATGCGTGAAAGTTGCATGTACCGATTCGGCCGATACACAGCGAGCTTTTTTTTTTCTACATTTCGTTTCGTTTGGCTTTTTAATTTCATTACGGGTTACCTCGGTGTAGCCAGATTCTTCTCAGTATCTTATATATATCTACGTGTTGTGTATTCGACACATACCTGTAACGTTATTCCTTTTACAACGTAAACTTCTTATTTAACAAATTTGAAAATGCCAATATTCGTCGTTAGCAAAATTCCTTTTCACGATGTTCTAAAGGAATCCGTTTGTTATGATTTGAAACTCGTTTATATTTTTGGTAAGTTGTAGTCCTATTGTATCTTATATATATGCTTAATATACCAATGGCAATGTTTTCGTATCGATTAAATGCTTTAAATATTAATATTTTTTTTGTAATGAACAACGACTACTCACCGTACGCGAAGCTATTATCAGCACTGATAAGGTGCGTGGGTGTCGGCAGTATTAGTCAATATGTTCGTCATTTGTGTGAAATTATTGCACGAAATTTTATTTTTTAAAGGTTTTGCGGCGATAATGTCAAATCGTAGTGATAACAATACACCGAGTCACCTATGTCCATTTATATCTGCATGTTACATAAGTTTCAACGTGTACTGTAACGTGGGTATATTGTACCCTTTGAAATAATCAATTCTCTAGTGTGCCGCATTGAAAACGAGTTGTCTATTATTAGAAACACGTGTTTTTTTTTTTTTTTTTACATCGTCTTCTCGCGATTGTGTCTCGCGTATGAGTGTAGGTAAATTAGAGTGCACAAATTCGACGATATATTCAAGTTTCGGTTTCGGGTTCTCGTTACCGGTTATCAATCGATGAATTAAATAAATTAATTCGTTCTTATTTATACGTACGTAGGTACTAAATTACCAACAGCGTGGTTTTAATTGTAACTCTCATCTAAAAGCACAATACGGTATTATTAATAAGTCGTCTGTTATGAAAGATTAAATTTACAAAAAAAAAAAAAGCATCGCTTTACGATACTTTTTTAGCCTGATTTTCGTCGTGATATATGTTATAGTCGTGAGAAATGAAAAAAAGCAGCATCGCGAACCGATGCCTTTTTTTCCTAATCAGCATTGCGGGTAGAAAGGGTTCGATGGAGCGAAAAAGTCGAAACCCCCCAAAAAGGCACGTCTAAAGTCCCTAATAAATATACATGTCCAATTTCAAGTTCCTAGCTCGATTTGGGGGGAAGTTATGCGAGGAACAAACTCAAAAAATGAAAAAAATCGCCCAAAAACCGCAATATTTAAGACTGTAAGGGGGTGAAATGGGGCGGAAAAGTCGAAAAAAAAACATAACTCCACTTCTTAGGGGCTGTGAGGAGATGAAATTGGGCTGAAAAGTTGAGACCCCCAAAAGGCATATCTAGAGCCCCTAATAAATGTACTTAGATAATTTCAAGTTCTTAGCTCGATGGGGGGGGGGAGTTATCCGAGGAACAAACTCAAAAAATGAAAAAAATCGCCCAAAAACCGCCATATTTAAGACTGTAAGGGGGTGAAATGGGGCTGAAAAGTAGAAACTACCAAAAAACACGTCTAGAGCCTCCACTAAATGTACATACCTAATTTCCAGTTCCTCGCCTAATTTGGAGGGGAGTTATGCGGGGAACAAAACCAATAAATGATAAAAAAAAACATAACTTCACTTCTTAGGGGCTGGAAGGAGGTGAAATTGGGCTGAAAAGTTGAGACCCCCAAAAGGCACATCTAGAGCCCCTAATAAATGTACTTATATAATTTCAAGTTCTTAGCTCTATTTGGAGAGGAGTTATGTGAGGAACAAATTCAAAAAATAAGAAAAATCGCCCAAAAACCGCAATATTTAAGACTGTAAGGGGGTGAAATGGGGCGGAAAAGTCGAAAAAAAAACATAACTCCACTTCTTAGGGGCTGTGAGGAGATGAAATTGGGCTGAAAAGTTGAGACCCCCAAAAGGCATATCTAGAGCCCCTAATAAATGTACTTAGATAATTTCAAGTTCTTAGCTCGATGGGGGGGGGGGAGTTATCCGAGGAACAAACTCAAAAAATGAAAAAAATCGCCCAAAAACCGCCATATTTAAGACTGTAAGGGGGTGAAATGGGGCTGAAAAGTAGAAACTACCAAAAAACACGTCTAGAGCCTCCACTAAATGTACATACCTAATTTCCAGTTCCTCGCCTAATTTGGAGGGGAGTTATGCGGGGAACAAAACCAATAAATGATAAAAAAAAACATAACTTCACTTCTTAGGGGCTGGAAGGAGGTGAAATTGGGCTGAAAAGTTGAGACCCCCAAAAGGCACATCTAGAGCCCCTAATAAAATAAATGTACTTAGATAATTTCAAGTTCTTAGCTCTATTTGGAGGGGAGTTATGCGAGGAACATACTCAAAAAATAAGAAAAATCGCCCAAAAACCGCCATATTTAAGACTGCAAGGGGGTGAAATGGGGCTGAAAAGTAGAAACTACCAAAAGGCACATCCAGGGCTTCTACTAAATGTACATACATAATTTCAACTTCCTCATCTAATTTGGAGGAGAGTTATGCGAGGAACAAATTGAAAAAATGAGAAAAAAACGACTGAAAGCCCATTCCTTAGGGGCTATGAGGAGCTGAAATGGGGCAGAAAAGTTGAGACCCCCAAAAGACACATGTAGGGTCCCAACTGAATGTACATACCAAATTTCAACTTCCTAGCTCAATTTGGTGGGGTGATAGGGGAGGAACAGCATTTTTTCAGAGTCAAAAAAGGCAAAAACCCCCATATCTCCCCTCCTAATTGACCTATGAGGTTGATTTGTGGATATGTTATACAACTTTGAATTCCGTATCGATTGACTGAAAAAGGAACAATTTTTATTTTTTTGGCCTCTCAGCAGCCGCTGCCTCAAAATGGGGCAAAACTGAATTTTGACGCAAGGTCATCCCCACTCATATATATCTAATCCGCCGCCAAACCAATTCGATTGACCGAATTATAGCAATGTTGGTCGGTACTGAGTAAAGTAAAAAAATATTTAACATGACTAAAAATCGTCTTAATGGTCTTCTAGTGCCCCAAAACGAATTTTGTTGATATTCCCCCACTCAACCACCGTTGATTGATAGACTACAATAGCCTGGTTTTCATTGATAATATGACATAGAAAATCAGGTTGAAAACATTTCAGCCTGATTTTCATCACATATTACAATCATGAGAATTGAAAAAAGCAGCGCTTCTCCTAATCGACATTGCGGGTTGGAAGGGTTCAATACAACTAAAAAGTCGAGACCCTCAAAAAGCATATTTTGGGGCCCTACTGAATGCACATACCTACCTTCAGCTTCATAGCTCAATTTGAAGGGGAATTATGTGAGGAACAGCTCGAAAAATAAGAAAAATCGACCAAAAAACCGCTTTTTTGTGGTTATGAGGGGGTGAAATGGCGCTGAAAAGTCGAGACTTCCAAAAGGCACATCTAAGACTCCTACGAAATGTACGTTTCTAATTTCAAGTTCCTAGCTAATTTTCGAGTGGATTTATGTGAGGAAGGACCCCAAAAAATGAGAAAAATGAGAAAACCCCATTTTTTGGGGGCTGTGAGAGGGTGCAATGGAGCAAAAAATCGAAACCCCCCAAATGGTACATCTAAGACTTTCACCAAATATACATACCAAATTTCAATTTCCTAGCTCATTTTGGTGGGGAGATAGGAAAAGAACCGCAAGCTCAAAAAGGGGAAAACTCTCATATATTCCCTCCTAATTGACCTAGGGGGGCTGATTTTTGGATATTTTATGCAACTTGAGGCTCTCTATCAATTGACTCTCAAAAAAATAATTTTTTTGTTTTTCGCCACTCAGCACCCCCCCCCCCTCCTACAATGGTCATCCTCGCTTATATACATCGAATCCGCCGCTAAACTAAACTGATTGACAGAATTGGAGTGACCTATGGCCCCAAATAAATATACATACCAAATTTCGACCCCCCAACTCAGTTTGGTGGGCTGTCAAGGGAGGAACAGCCCTTTTTCGAGATCAAAAAGAGGAAAACCCCTCATATCGAGCTATGAAAAGATATAATAAGACTAACGAGTTGAAACTTCCAAAAACATATCTAGGATCTCTACCAAATTTACATGCCAAATTTCAATCTCCTGACTCAATTTAGAGGAGAGATATGCGTGAGACAGTCTTTATTCAAGTTCAGAAAAGGGGAAAATCTGAATATCTCTCCTCCTAATTGACATACGAGGCTGATTTTCGATCAATTAACTCAAAAAGGAACAATTGTTGCCATTTTGGCCCCTCAGCAGCCACCCCCCAGCGAAATTTGGTACAACTGAATTTTGACCCAAAGTCATCTGCGCTCAAAAATATCAAATCCGCTACCAAACTTAGCCTACTGCTCAAATTTGACCGATTTTTTTCGATATCGAATAGAGTAAATGATTTTTAGTTTCGAGGGAATAGGAATGAGGGATGATGAAAAAATAAAAAAAATAAATGTCCAACAACGTCAAAAATGGTCTCAATGAACTTCTAAAATCTCAAAAATAATTTTCTTGATACCCCCCCCCCCCCCCCCCCCC
>FIZR01022369.1:0-13189 GCA_900060175.1 Ferrisia virgata
AAAAAAAAAAAAAAAAAAAAAAAAAAAAAAAAAAAAATAGACAACGTATTTTTCACCCGTGTATACTATTTTTCTTGTTTCTCGATGTGATTGTAGGTTATTTCTTTTTTTCGTTTCCGCGCATCAGAAATTGTAAATGGTAAATATAGAACACGTTGAAGAATACACCTGGACAATGCGAAAGCAGATTTTTGAAAATTATAAGAAAAAACATCGTTCAAACCTTATGGGTTTCAATAGAATGACGGAAAGGATCGACGTTTGACGAGCGACATCTGCGTGGCCTGAGTTATCACGGCAACGATATACAAAGTACGAATACACTCTGTTATGCTTATAGCTTAATAGCTCATTATCAATTAGTTTGGTACTACACTGCAGCTCACGGGGCGGAGGGAGGCATCCACATCTACATACACACTGCGCGTACTTGTGAATAAACCACAAACACACGTACACAAGCGTAAATTTAACACCCCAATTTACTCGTCTGGTGTTAGTCATAAACACATCATCAAAACTATTGCTTGACTGTACACACACACACTGCCTAGCTGTATTATAACAGCCGATATGTATATAGTATAATATATGGGGTACACTACAGTACCTATTTGTACCCCTCCGGCACACATCATCCTGCTTTCATATGTCAATTAAGATGGGCTTACTGGCGACTATACCAACATATCACTTATCAGCCACGGCTGTGTTAAATGTTATACGTAGGCCTACGCTACAGGGATGATTGAAGGATAGAGAAATATTTATCTTATATACCTGAGCGTTTGAACAAATTCGATGACTTAGTGTAAGGAAAAAGGGGAAAAATATACGAACAAAGTATACGTTAGATAAAGATCTATTTGTACATATTTTGGTTGCTGAAAGCATCCACATATGTAAATTCACCGTACGAATAGCACAAATATTTTAGAAACGCTTAAAATCAGCAATGATTGAATTTACTTTAAAAGGGATAGTATTATACGAAGGACTCTACGCAGTAGGTAGAGATACCATAGGTAGATAGCTTGGTACCTGTGTGTTAAAAGTTTACCTTTACTCGGTTAATGAACTGAATAAATGCTAAGATTCACTCCACTGCCGGAATGAGAAATAATAAATTACTTCAGTAAATTCATAAATTAACGCAAATTTTGAAACTTCTCTCTAAGGTAATCGAATATATATTATCACTGATATTTGTACAGCGTCTGATTTTGCTAGCGCTGGCCGAGAAGCCTCCGTCGTTCATCTTTGAAATTAAATAAAGCTGAAATGACGTACTAGCAAAATCGCTGCAAAAGGGACGTAATTTTCAAGGAAATATCAGCCAAGTAACAGCGCAGCACTGTACATCGTTACTATAAAATTTTTTAACCATTTAGCCCTTCGTTCAATCTTCTCTTTTTCGTATTTTCTAAAATATATATACAATATTTTTATCATCATTTTTCGTTTAAACTTTCATTATTTAAATATATTTTAAAACTTTTCAAAGAGGTCATCGAATTGAATCAGTGTAATAAAACGTGTCAAAAGAATAGGAAAAATGAAAATAGAAAATTTTGAACTACGAGGATTTTGTTCACATCAAGTTTACGAATCAAATGCCGAATTTTCATAAAACTAAAACAAATTTTATACACCAGTTAATATTTTTAATAAGTACCTATACGTAGACCAACACTCAATCACCAATTCCAAGAAGTATTTGTACTGTTGAAGCAGTCGATCTTTCCTGGACAGATTGAACCGAAATGAAAATTTTCACCGAGTTTTAGCTACAAACGGACTTCTTCTTCCACAAAAAATTATTTTTCAAATTTATAAGATAAATAGAGTAAAAATGCCAAATTTTTAAACCATTCTGATAGCATTTAGGTTGAGATGAAAGTTTGAAATGAACTTGTAACCAATGAAAAGTTTCAACTTGAAAAAGAAATATCAAAAGCAATTGACAATAGGATATGTCCAAATTGATTTTCTCGAATAGAAAAAATTCGCATGTAGACGTAAAGAAACCATCCGCACTACAAAACAACAAAGAAATAAAAAAGAGTAAGTTTTTTTTTTTTTATTAAAGAAAAAAAAGAATGAAAAAAATGAGCATACGCCTTTCTATAGATGACCGTTGTACTATACTTAATATAAAGTTCGTCTCTGCAAGCACTTTCTTTTTCCAAAAATGAAATAATTCGAAAGCAAAAAATACTGTGCCAACTAAATCATCGCTATAATTTTTTTCATTCTTGATCTTGAGTTTTTTTTTTTTTTTTTTTTTTTTTTTTATTAGTGGTACAATGAATTGTTAGATTTTTAATACAGATATTGAGATGTGAAATTGAAAATTTTTTAAAGAATTAATTTTAGATTTTGATCCGGTTTCAAAGTTTTTATGCCAACGTGTTTGTTAATAGAAAAAACCAATTTACTTGAAACATAAATATTTCGACACACCTACATAAATAGGCCCATACAGACTCCGTATGGATTAGAGATACACATACTTTGTACATTGTACACAGTTTTAACATGTCAGGTTTTAAAAAGATCGTCGTTAGGGAATATTACAGTTAAGTTTTCGAAGTTGTTACCCATCACTTTGTGTTGGTGAAATTCTAAATGAAATATCAAGAGATGATATGCTTGGAGTTTTGTAAATACGTAGAGAACGTCAAATTTTTCGTTTGATTTTTTAATAAAAAATTCGCAAAAATAGGTTACATAAATTTATGCTACGTAATTTTTCACTCGAAGCGAAGAGTATTACGAATGCTAGTTGAAAATACCCGGAAGAAACGTACAAGACAACTTAACCGCTGAATAAAAAAAGTAATAAAGGCGAGGTGACGAGATTGAAGAACGAAAAAACAGAAAAACTCTCGTCAAAGGTATCGAGGAGGACGAGGACGATAAATGAATTGGCTTTAATATAATTGCAGTTGTAGCAGTGTATTCCTGTATAAGAGCTGTAAATAGAAAATTAACGATTGCACCGTGATTTACGAGCACATTATTCGTAAAATGAAATAGGTAAATACGAAGGTATAACAAACGCAAGAGTGATACACTTTCATTGGATCCTTACATTGTAACATCCTTTATGGTACGTCAATGAGTATTAAAATTATCAATGAAGAATAAAATTTTTTCACAAGTTACGTTGTTTGGTTACAAAAAACAAACAAGGTTAGCAAAATACGAACGCATTTAGGTAAGCCTACTGGCTACGACTTCAAGTCATAATTGCAATAGATATTAAGAAAATGGAAACGAATCTGCCATTTTGTTTTGTATACATACATCCATACGAGTACCAAATTAAAAAAAAAATCCCATCAACTTCGTCCCTTTACAAGTCCTCGGGTAATTAATTTTTGTCTCAATAGTTCACACTGCAGTGCTAGATAAGTTGCTGTTTCTTTTGCTTCGTAATTATTTCGAAAACAGGAGCAAATGTACCTTACACTGTTGTAGAAAAAACAAAGCTTCGACTTGAAATATATAATAGTTTAATTTGAGAACAAACGTTAAAATTTTGTACGAGTATTCGCGAGAAAAAAATAAATAACAATATTCAACGTATTTTTTCAAAATTTCAGGTGCAAATTAATGAAATCAAATTTAGTTTTAGGTTATGAAAGTTTTTTTTTTTTTTTTTTTTTTTTTTTTTACCTTGTGTGTTACACATCACTCGGTAAAAAGTTGAAAGTTGAAACTTCGTTTCGTATCTAAAGTTGAAAATATAAGTTGGAAATATTTTGCAATCGAATTGCAACCTACATATCGAAATTACATACTTAAGGCAAAGTCAGTTAGAGTAGGTATACATTATTTTGTATTCTTAGCTCGAAGCAGGATATGCGTCAAATCGTCAGCTGCGCAAAAAATGAAAATGAAAAATTCTCGAGCAAACATTGTAGTAATACCGAAATAAGAATGCCTATGCTTAGGTACGATAGTTTTTTATCTACCTTTTCGAAGTGAAATTCTTTTTTACCTCCAGAAAAACGAGTGCACGATACTGGGAGTGCTGATTTTATCTATATTTGACTCGAGTCGTATCTGTCTAGGTTACTAGCGATTCATTCTGGAGCAGAGGTAGTAATTATATAAATACACTTAACGCGATATTTCTGACCCGAGTACAAGCTACAAGTATTGGAATTACTTTACAAATCTTTTAAGCGTTCTATTACACAGTATGAGTTTTGAACTTAATACATTAACTGTAGTTAAAACACATACTTCGGTACATACAACAAACACGAGTACTCGAGAAGAAGACGCAGAGTAAGAAATTTTCGAGCTGAAGTTTAAGGTCGAAATAATTTCACTAATGTACTCCTCCCTGGACAAGTTTTATGTCTTCATTGTTCAAACTAATGTTAACATTAATTAACTGCTTCCATAATTAAGTACATTCATTACCAACAAAACCTTCTTAATCCGCTTCGAAAATCGGCTCGGGTCACACAGTTTTCGCGTCGTCTTCGCCTTCTACATCAGCCAAAACATGTACCATGGGGCTACCAAATTCAGCCCCATTCAATCCTTCAAACATTATTCTAATCCCCGTCATCCTAATAACTGCTTATTGTATTTTACTGAAAATTTAGCCTCCATTTATTTCTTCCAGCTGTTTGTATTCGAATAATCGTTAAGCGAGTATTGCGAAAAATGTTTCACAATTTAAATGCCTATCAAGGTTTTCATTTGATTTTTTTCACGACTAATGGACCAGCAAACAATATAATTGACAATAGGTAGAGGTCGTACCACGCGCTTATTTTATTATTTTTCAACTTTTATCGAAATAAAATTCTATTTTATAAATAAGAATTGAAATCAGTCTACAAGTCTGTAACTGAAAAGCGGTAGCGAACTCAAATTCTCATCTCATTTCATTCGGCTTCCTCAAATGATTATATGAGCTGCGGCCATATACAAAGATCTGTTCATTGTTCTACGGATATACTCGTAATACAAGTAATAAGTAAAAGTTGAAAATTCTGTATTTTTTTCAACCATCTCAATAACGAGAAAAAAATCGACGCGACGTTCGAAATGTTCGCCTAGAAAATCCACGAGAAAATTTGCATATAATTTCGTTCAGAAAATATGGGTACAATGGTAAGATTTCGCCGATTTATTTCTGCATACAAAGAGTGTACGGCAGAGGAAGAGAAAAGAAAAACTCACAAAAATGGTGGAGAAAGAAAACGCAAAACAATAAACAAGATAGCAAGCGTTTTTCGAGAAAATTTTCGAATAAATATAATTTAGGATTTATATTAATGGAGCGAATACAAATTTTACGGCGTATAAGTGGGTAAATGAAGTTTATTTCCCTTGTTTTATGAACATTAAAACGACTTGATGCAACGAATGCTGACCCTAGGAAAATAACTAAAAAGGTTAAATCAATGACTTGGAATGAAATGGATTGTTTTTTGCACCTTCCCGCAGAAGTATACGGACACAAGGATAAATCGTTTTTTTTCTTTATTTTTCTCTTGCAACGGTAGATACGTAAAGAAAATAGTGTTATCATGCCGAAAAACAATACTCAACAAGCTCCGATTAGTAAAAAATCAGCACGGAATCAAATTAAATTCGAGCTGCTTCATTTTTAAGGAAACAATCGTCAATAACGACGATTTACAAGCTGCACCAGGCTCAATCGGAATCGTAACTATCGCATCATGGCATTAAACGCGTAAC
Organism: Ferrisia virgata; assembly: GCA_900060175.1. Taxonomy (NCBI): domain Eukaryota; kingdom Metazoa; phylum Arthropoda; class Insecta; order Hemiptera; family Pseudococcidae; genus Ferrisia; species Ferrisia virgata. The sequence continues at coordinate 5,731 of FIZR01022369.1, forward strand.
TTTTCTAGAACATACACAATGAATCAGCGAATGATGAGAACAAAATCGTTAGATACAATAATAACAAAACAGACTGCATTAAACATTTCGGAAAGTACTTTTTCGAACGGCCAGGACACGCATCACTCTTACACATAAAATATGTAGATAAATATACGTATGCTAAAGCAGAGATAACTGTTGGTATGTCGTATTATGGTATTAGCGTATTATCAGTTGCAGCCAGTTGTCATTGTTACATATTGATACCTATTAATTACTTAATTATTCGCATCGAACATCCGCGAATATCTGCGCAATATGTCAGCGATTGTGATGGTAACTAATCCAAAACGAGAAGCACAATAAACCGTAAACTATACAAACAAGACATTAGTAATGAAAAGTGACGATGATGGTGAAATTTAAAAACAAAATTTACCGTTGTTATTCGTGGATGCCGTATGTCTGATACGCAGTCACTTGATGGTTCAAAACGTGCACGAAAGTAACATTGAATCTGCACCGTATTGTCGTCAGTTTACTACTTTACTTATTGAAGTTTTTTCACTCTTTACGAATATTTACGCGCTCTAGAATTATTCAAATCACATAATTATGTCTTTAGTACACAATTCACACATTTTTCATATCACACAACGCGGGAATAAAACACGGCGTAAACAACGAACAAACCGATTTCGGGTATTTAGACACTTTATGAAAGTTGAAAGACCTGATGATAGTACCATCTTTCGATGTGTGATACTGAAACCAAAATACTTGCTCTATTGCTTTTACTATTTTTTTCTGATTCTGTGATTCATGGATTCAGAATAAATCATTCGATGTTTCAAAGTTCGAATCCGAATCCGAAGCAGAACTTGTACCTTCGAAACCTGGGTCAGGCGAATCACGAAAAAAATCGATTCGAATCGAATCCCGGATCATAAACAAAAGAAATGGAACGAAATTTGGGCCACGATACGAATCATTTCAGCAAGAATGATATGATAAGCTTTTTAAATTTTTCTTCAAGTATTTTACTTACTGAAGTGCAGAAGTAAGAAATTGACAAAAAATTTAAAAACAACTTTTCAATGTGATCATCGTCATAATTTTTTTTAGTTATTTGAAGAGCTGTGGTCTTCAGAAAATATTCAACTTCAACATAACTTTTCCCAATTTGTAATTTCAACGCGTTTCTGTCAAAATGAATCCATCCTATTCGCAAACAATTTTATTTAGCTCTTATTTTTTCAAGTATTAATCGGAAATTTGAAAAAAATAATAAGTTTCTCTTTTTTTAAAACAAAACTTCCATTTATGCTTGTTTTTCGTAGCGTAAGAATTAATGCGATCAAGTTAAAATTTAAAACATTTTTTCCCCTCCAGTTTGGAAAACAACTTTGTTTACAGCGTGACGAACAAGCAACAAAGAAAAAAAAACAGGAAAAAAGCTTTTCGAATAGAAAAATGATGTAATATAAAATCTTTTTCTACTTCAGATCAACCGAGTTTAAATTAATATCACGTTCCTGGCAATTGCACCATTTGAAGGTATTTTGACATCGTAAACTTTCACATAGCTTAGGTAAAAAATGTGCGAGCTATTTTCAATCTGAAGATAAATAATATTATTCAATTCAAAAAAAAAAAAATGAAATTTATTCTTAGTGTCACGACTTTTTAGCGAGCATACCGGATACTTTGCTTGTTGGTGCTAGTCACCACCATAATTGCAAAATTCTGACGTATACATATATAATAATGTATTCTGCGTAACCATTGTCCATTATACAGTGATATGGGCACCTCTTCATCTAAATATATAAATCTTTGTAGTGCCTTTCTTCTTGGAAACACAAATGACTGAAGTTGGTAGATGTTAAGGGGCTTTTAGGCTTTAAAATATCTCTATGACTTTCGATTGATAATTATCACACAGATTGATCGAAAACTTTTCAATAAAATAATCGAAATAAGATCACAATAATGAAATGGTGTAATATGTCGAAATTCGAGCGATTTGAATAAACAATGTACATAAACGCATTATTAAATATTTTTCAACGGCACGGTTTCTAAAAATGAATTAATTTTAAATTGAAGACTAATTAAAGACATGAGGACTGATCATTTAAGACTGATTTAATCCGTCCAAAATGTTTCTTTTTATTTGATTAATTTTGACCCGCTTCGCCAAACACGATTGTTGGAGATCTCAATTTTTGTTAATTTTGATTCTCTCATCAAATCTACTGACGTAGCATTTGCAGACACAATTTAACCTATTTCAAATTTTGTTTATTTTTACTTTCCTGTAAAAAAATATTCAAAAGCTGTTCATGTACATCTGGACTTGGATAGAAATATGAATGCTTGGCATTGTTTGACAGGAATGAAGTTCGTAAAGACCACATAAAGACAAGCCAAAAATTGAAACCTGTTGGGAATTTCAAGTAACCAAAAGAACCATGGTAGAGAGATAGATGGCATACCACGATACAGAAATAAAAAAGAAAAAAAGGAAAAAATTAGTGGTTTCATGATTTGTATCGCGAATTGCCCAAATCAAGCTTCGCAAAATTCAAATAAAAATATCTGCATAGAAGCACCAGCATGGCCATTTTGTAGAAAAGAAAACCATGTTACCTGTTACAATTTTTTTTTACTTGGTATAATTTCAGTTTCAAAATCATAACAAATTATTGAAATTTGTGCAGTTACCACTCACCATTCACGATGAATAATGTCTTAGACAATTGGAATTGGAAATGTCATTTATTCTTTTTTAGAACAATTTTTCCAATCTTATTGTACAACTTTTAATGTCCGTAAAGTTATTGTATATAGTGTACAATTGTATCTGTGTTTACGCACTGTTCCTGGACTGATTGGTTTTTAACTAATTTATTTTTAATGTCAGTAATTCTGGTATGCAGACTTGTTTCCAGTTCTCTTGTATGGCTGATTGTAGTTTATTTATTTTTATTTTCAAATTTTAATATAATTATTAAAGGAAATAACAGGTCAGTTTCAACAAAAGTTACGGAACATACATATATCTTGTAAATTAGTACATATTTTATTTTATTGCATTACTTTAAAAGGCAAAAATAAGAATGTTAAAAATGAGAGTAGCTGAAACTTGAAAATGAAAAAAAATCCAAAACCAGGATCAAAATTTAATTTTAAATGAAAGAATGAAGGTAAACACTGAAACATGATCGCATGACCCACTGACTCCGTGACGCCGCATGATACGAGTGAACGTCGAACGAGTTGACAAAAAGAAAGAACGACTTTGTTTGTGACTTTGATTAATTTCTGAGTGTGGCTACCAGTGGTACTTGATTCTGTGATTCATTTCATTGGTTGATTTGTCATTGTTTATTTCAATGTGTTTTAATTCGTAATAATAATCGAACAAATATAACTGCGTGTTTACTTTTGCAATAATTTCTATTGTAATATCGTTCGAAACTCTTTTCTTAATTTAATGTAATCAAAAAAGTATGTTGAATGAAACTATTGTTACTCGGTGAATGTTATTCTTAATATTGAAGTGTAACTCGAAAGTGAATGAAACAAGTATGATGTCGCATTCACGAAGATTTTGCAAGACTCTATCATCTTTTGGAGGAGTACTTGTGACGTTTTTACGAGTTCCATTTGGATTACGGTTCGTTTTGAATTAGTATTCTTTATAAGTTATTATATGATATCGTGTATGTTTGCTTTTATTAGTAAGATACGGTAACGATGAACCAAAACCGGCTGTCCTGAAACGTTCAGTTCTTATATCTAATTCAATGAGAAATTATCCGGAACCATAGTATTAGTAAAGGAAACTTGAGAAATCTGTTTCTGCGCTGTGATGTTTCTATGATCGTGGAATTTTGTTCTTTAAAGTGAAGGCAAACTACAGTTGGAACCCTTTTCGAATTTTCAATTGATATTTTTATCGTTTGTATTGGAGTTAAACCTCGATAAAGTATTTGCGAATTCGCAATAGCTACACACTAATTTGTTCTTAACCTACCAGCTATCTGCAATCATACTTGCTACTCACCAATCATGTACTATTGTTCATGAAAAAAACCACTAGGTTTCGAACGTGGGTGTCTCTTACTCGAGCTCAAAAGATGTTGATTGTTATGACAAAGTTTTATTTTGGTACTTTTTTACTTTCATCATTGCTTGTTCGTCATGTGCATGTAATTCACGTTCTGTTTCCTTGTCTTATTGCATACGTGTTACTCACTCGCTAGGTCAAAATTAAATTCATGTAAATAGCTATTTTTCGTAGAATCTAGTAAAATGAGTCCCTGCCTTACTGAATAAAAATTTAGTGTGCTATTCAAATACATGTAAGGTGTATATATTTTTGTTCGTATTGACAGGGAATGTTTTAGGAGGAAATTGAAGATGAATTTTTAATCAATAACCAATTGTAAGTTTTGAAATTGCAAAGCAATGTTTTTCGTTGATAATTTCAGCTTTTAGTCTCATAGGATTCCAAGAAAGTGTAACTATAACCGTCTTCAGACTTTTTTCCTTATTACGGAACTATGATTTTAACTTGGAAATAATTTTTAAAAAATACTGAAACAGTTTCCCCTAGTTTATAATATTTTTAATATAATTTTTAGCTCTGACAAAAACACTTGGGAATTCTTTTCAAGTTTGTGCATGCGAAAAATTCGACGCGAAAAAAAATTACCTAATGAGGTAAACTTAGACTTGTGTAAGTGAACGTTCTGTAAAATTCAAAAGATTGAGAGGTTGAAACATTATGTATGAATATCTGTATGTATGCTGGTTTCATCTTTGGTATCATTGTTGTTTTTTGAAGGCTAGCAGAATTTTAAGAATCTATCGATACACAGATACACGTATGTACTGTATAGTGTATACCCAAATGCAGTATGTAAATACCGTATGTACGCAACAAGAATACGTAGGATGATGGGTACAATATCGCGCTCCTTGATTAACAATTTCACGTTGAAAAATGACTTCAGCTCGTTACCGCTCCAGGCTAAAGCTCGAGCGTCGGCCGACGAACAAACGATACAAAATGACATTGTTACACGGTATAGGCCTAATTACGTAGGTACGAAAAAAGAGAAGAAAACGAGGCGAAAACATCATTTATCATAAACACTTGAGAAGGCTGGGTATGCGCCGCCAAAGACAATGAATTATTTAGTTCAAAAATGAACTTGCGTCATTTTGCGAGCGAATCTGGCGCTTCAAAAGCTGTCGTCGAATGAAACGCGTTAAACATCAACATCGTAACTAAGTAATCCGCTGAAAGGCGGAATTTTCATCAACGAAGTGTACGTACTTAGTACCAAGCCAACGTTTAAGAAGACAGGAAAAAAAAAAGAAAAGAAGGAAAGAGTACAAAGAGAGTGATAAAATAGAGAGTCGAGTAATTTAGTAAGATTTTTTTCCTTCATCCCACCGTTATCGTCAACGTGTTCGCTACGTTGTTGTTTGCCATCTCATAAAGATAATATTTTTCCATTGTGCCTGCATATACACATATAACTTACATTATATGGCTTCATTCCTTGTTACCTACAGGGTATCTAACAGGCAACAGGTTGTAAAATTGTGTGAAAATCATTCCTCCAGAGCTAAAGATGTATATTGTATAGTTGAGTAGTTTTCAATTCATTGTACGTATGGATTTTTTCCCATATTGTTGGACTATTTAAATTGAAAATATTTGAGCTCACGCCTAATGTATCAGTAAAATGGTAAACAGTTCTTTGAAAGGTTAGAAAAGATTTATATAATTTGAAAAAATAATGTATGCCAAAGTCTATATGGTTCAACTGTGCAAAATTCATTACATGTATGCAGATACGTTATATCCCCTTGTTTTCTTCTTCTTTTATTGTTAATTTCGTATTGTTTTATTCCATTTTTTTTTTTTTTTTTTTTTTTTTTTCTTTTTTTTTTTTTTTTTTTTTTTTTATCGAGCTGATATGGAAATTCATACGGTTCTGGCCAGGCCCACGTATTCGCGCGTACACGATGGCTACAATAGCGGAATGATGAAATGGTGAGAGACGCTAGTACCAAATAAATTGTTGCAAGAAAAATGAAGATGAATATGTCGGCAAAAGGCTCGCGTAAAGGTGATAAAAAGGCCATTAAAAACAGATTAGTTTTATTTAAAACGATCGCGTTGAGAGAAGTGCTTGCGCGAAAATTTCCGGTTTTTCGTGCAGATTAACCCGAAAATAAGCACTAGCGGTGGTAATGAAAGAAAGGGCTGCGAAGGGTGACAGAGAGAAGAGGAGCGGAGGGTCGAAGACATCGACGTAAGAAGGCCCGATTGATTAATATACGAATGCATTATCGTTGATTGCCGCTGGAAGACAATTGCAGGCTTAAATATGCTTCGCGAATTCCCACTCGAATAACAAATGGCGATAATCGATGAGTGTTGTTTATGTTGTAGAAAATTACGGTTGCGCCGCGCCGCTCGCTTGTTCTGTGTCTGGCGATGTTGCGGGTTGCGAAGTTGCGCCTGTACACAGCGCTGCGTTGCGTCTATCTTCTAATCGAAAACCACTTTTCGGATTGAACGAAAATGAAATTTATAGTCGCAACCGGCACAAATCGTTCGAGTATTACGTTTCGCTATTCGGCCCGTCCAGCCGCCGAGTTCCAAGTTCTTTTTAGCCTTTTGCGTCCACCCGCAGACTCTTTTTCTGCTGCGACTCCCTCAGCTAAGGCTACAGGACTACTACGCATTAAGTCCATCTCAAAGCCTGCCATTGCTACGTTACAAACGGCGAATGTTTTTCAAACTAAACCTTCGTAGAAAGGAGAAAATTTATGTTAAACGTCCGTTTAATTTTTTAAACAAACGCGTTCGTTTGGAAACTCTTTCTACTCGGCCACAAATTTTACTTCTAAATCTCAATCTATAAGCTCGGCCTTGGTCGGTGGCGATGGAGCGGTGTTCATCGCATAGGCTGTACGCTTTTTCCCGATCGATGACTTTTTAATTTTTACCACCTCATTGTAGCAGTCGTTCCTGTTCAGAAACGCTACGATTCGATTGTTTTTCGTCCTACCGCCGGCTCATTTGCTGTATCGCGCTTGTTTATTCGAAATGGTCAATCTCTTAAGTAAATTCTCTCGTACAACGTTTGAAAAGTTGCGGTTTCGCGGTCTCGCATGCCCTCTGAACGGTTTCCTGTGCGTCTACATATGTCAAACAATCAAGCCTTCACATCAACACGACGTTATTCTCTCCATCCGCCGTTCATTTTTACCCTCTTCTTTCTTCAGTAGTGCCCTGCTGTATTCTGTACTTTTTTCCATCGATTCGAAAACCCGCCAAACTTTTGTCGTAATATGTTTAAAAGCGCGTCTGATTTACAAGTACCTAAGCGGTTTCGAGAGAGAGAGAGAGAGAGAGAGAGAGAGAGAGAGAGAGAGAGAGAGAGAG
>FIZR01022372.1:0-32568 GCA_900060175.1 Ferrisia virgata
TATGCTAAAATAAGATGCTAGATTCCAGACATTAAATTTTAGCATCTTGAAAAATCAAATTTATTATGCTAAATCTAGCATCCGGGATGCTAAGTTGGCAACACTGTTTACATTCTTGATCTGATAAATGATAATCAGGCTTAAAGTGATAACAGCAGACTGTAAACATATGGCCGCCATTTTTTTATTACTTCTCTATATCTATAAACTCCGAGACTCTGACATGTAGTGTTGCCAACTTTGCATTTTGGATGCTACATTCAGCATAATTCTATTTCCCAGACTGAAAAGTTTCAGTCCGGTATTTTCATTAAAATTTAGCATCCTGATTCTCAGAAAAATGAAAATAAAATACAATTTATACTGGTAGAAGCATGAAACATGGAATAAAATCATAGATCACGAATATTACAGTTTATTCAATTTAAAAAGAAAGTCGGCTTATCAGTAAATCATGCCTGTTAACCAATCGAATGCCTTAAAAATCTATTGCAAGACATCCTATTCGCCAACACCATTTATTTATAAATTTCTCACAATCCTTTTTAAATTGAACAGACTACAGTCCATATCTTGGTTCAATCCTAGGTTCTCGGTACCTTTCAGCTTGAGGAGCTCAAAGATGAAAAAAATAAAAGTAGCATATATTTAGCTTCTTTCATTGAAGAGAAATTTTTCAATTTTATACCTCTGAAATCGCAAAGATACATAAAATCTCATTTAGCATCCTGTTTTATTTTTATGGGAATTTAGCTTCAGTTAAGGTAGAACTTCGCATTTCGCATTTTTTTTCATTGCATACTTTTTTTTTTTTTATTAAAGGTAGAGTATTTAAGCGAAATGAATTTTGCGTTATTTTCTCGTTTCAAGGTCGCAAATGAAAAATAATCAAGCGTATTCAAAGAATAATGTTGATTTGAAGTAATGGAACAGTTGGATCTATTTGAAAAGACGCATAATCGAAATTTTTGTTATTTTTAAGAAATTTCAGCCATGTCAGTTCCGTTGAAAGTTTCTACAGGATTTCTTGAAAACGACTCAACGGAATTCGAGGAATTTCGGATATATTGAAGAAAACAGTACCACCGACACACTGACAGAGTCTTTTTTTGAATTTTTTACTTTAAATCAAAATGATTTGAGTTTAAAGAAACTGAGAAAAAGCGCAAATGGAAAAATTCATTTGTCTAAAAAATACTGTCTTAGAGATTGGGTATGCTAACTTTGCAACGCGAAGTCCCACCTTAAGCATCGTTTCGGGAGGTTTTGGTATGAAATGAGAGAGAAAGTTGGCAATAGTGCTGACATGACTCTGATTTTTTAGTGTTTAGCCTGATTTTCTAGGTCATATTGTCAATGAAAACCAGGCTACAACCATCTACTACAGTTTATCAACCTACGGCAGATGAGGCGGAAATATTAACAAAATCCGTTTTGGGGTCCTAGAAGACCATTACGAATATTTTTCGCCATGCCAGATATTACTTACAATTTTTTATTCGAAACACTGGGAGGGGGAAGGGATGACCTTGGGTCAAAATTTAGATATGTCCAAATTTATGGGAGGGATGCTGAGGGGCCAAAAACGCAAAAATTTTTCTTTTTTCAGCCAATAAACAGAGAAACTAAAGTTGCACAACTTATCCAAAAATCGAACTCCTATGTTAATTAGAAGGGAAGGTATGGAAAAAAAGGCTGTCCCTCCCCTATCTTTCCATCAAATTGAGCTACAGAGTTGAAATTTAATATGTACGGCTCTAGATATCCCTTTTGGGGGTTTCGACTTTTCAGGTTCATTGTACCCCCTCACAACTCCAAAAATTTGGTTTTTTGGTGGTTTTTTCTTACTTTTTGAGCTTGTTCCTCGCATACCACTTCTCCCTCCCAATTGAGTTAGGAAGTTGAAATTTGATTGTAGATTTATTTCCATTGGACCCTTCCTACCCTCAATATTGAGCAGGGAAAAAACATCAAACGTAATGATTTTTTTTCTATTTTCGTGATTATAATACCTCATGAAAATCAGACTGAAAAATGATCGCTTTGCGATGCTTTTTTTTACCATTACACTGCGTATGCAACAAAATGAATCGAAATAAGTTTTTTCACCTCAAGACCAATGTTTTTGAATGCTTAAAAAATTATTTAAAAGGTAATTAATCAAAATTGAAATAAATAAAAATTTGCATGCATAACATGGAAATGGTTGAAAATAAAAAAAATACTAACTGGCTTCGTTCGTAAAAATTCTACATGAAAACTTTTCCGAATACTTCAATACTTCGATACCGATGGTGCAAGTTTACTTTGAATAATTAATATATTGAATTCATAGATAAACTATACTCCATCATGAATCCGCAAACTGTATGTATGGACAATCTTCAACTCCATTTCGGTTGAAACGTCTTTTGCATGGTGAACAAAACGGAACTACTCGTGCGTACCTATGTCACATGGTAAATTAACTCGAAGTAAAAACTTTTTTGTAAAAATACTGCCGCATGAAACGAACACGTTAGAAATTTCAATCAACAAAGTTACATAGAGCCAGACGAAACGCCAATAGTGGCGATCAGTGTTATCATATAACTCCGGTAACTGGTTCCTTTTTATCGTCTTACCACCTAAGGATTTACTCACGTTATATATTATTCATCAGAGAACGAAACGCCGTGCCGACAAAATGTCTCAGGTGTTTGAACTTGCTATTCTAATTCGATTCGGTTTCAATGTCGAATATTTTGTAAAAGGGAAAATATCAGTACACATCATATACAATTCAAATTGAGAAAATATTTCATATGCGCGCGCGTCTCACAAACGCCTTTAGCTCTGGTTTGCGATATAAATATTTGCATCGCTGTTTTATGCAATTTTACCCAAGTCAGACCATCGTTATTGCTGTCTTCGCAGTAAAAACTTAACATAAAACATACTTTTTACTGCTCGTAATCTGCAATAAGCAGGATGCATATCCATAAGTACAACCAACTCGAAATATACCAGCTGACCTTCGTTTCATTATCAATTCTTACATAAACGTAAATAAATCGACCAAAAGTAAATAAGCCTTATCAAATCCTGGACCAAGAAAATTTTCTTTTTTGTTTTAACAATCAAAATATAATATATACTCACACCAAGTAGGTATCTGTACAGAAGACGAAAGTTTCATTGTTGTTCGTTGCATTCTACATAGTTGCATTGCGATAATAGCAGTTTTCCGCTTCGCTTATGAAATGAGTAAACGCTCTCTAAAAACACAAGTCGAAGTGACAGAATAACAAACTAGCGGATTATTTACGGTATTACGCCGGCATAATTTATCAGATTTACTCATAAATTACATAATAATAGCATAGGTAAACGAAGTTAACCGGTGCATTGAAAAAGTTACTCGAAACATGTATGTTCACCAATAACTAGTCTCATATTTACACACTGCGTGCATCATCAACAAGCGTGACGCGATGATTCTTTTACACTATATTGTTGATCTTCGTTATCATAAACGTTATCTGTTTTGGGTAATTAATTGAGACCGATTATTCGTCGATGTATGTATATAAGCGCCATCGCAGCAGCATCGTAAACATGATCTAAGTCATCTTCAATTCGTATACAGTTGTTAATTTCTTCGGGTTCATTTTTCACCGCGAAGAATTTATCCGTTTAATGCGTTAAATTTGACCCTAAATAAGTATATTCTGGAAAAAAATGTAATAAATTTGATTTATATTAATTACGGACGCATCATGCGAGTAACTCTGGTGAAAAAAATCTAACGAGTTAATCTTACCATTTAGATAATGATCTGACAAATATTTCGCATTAAATATTAGCATACATTTTTGTTTAAATTAACATGTCATTTGGCGAAACAGGTACGACAATTCAACGTAAATAGTAGTTCTGTTTGCTCTTCTTTTTCTTCCTTCTTCTTTGCATCAATGAATTATCTAGCTAGAAGATGCGATAAAAAAACAACGTAACGCGTTCATAAACTGGGTCGAAATTTCTGATAAACCGAACTAGCCTACAGTGTACGTTGGTTTTTCTAAAGCATATTTCATGCGAAGTTTGTCGTAGTGCATAATTCAAAGCCGACAGCCGACAAACCTTGAAATTCGACATTTGCATCAAATATCATCACACATTGATTTCGCCCGTCGAACCTTAAACCTTAAAACTTGTACATTTCTAAATACACTTACGGCTTTACACCGAATTACAAAGATTTGGAAAAAGTTTCCCAAATGTAACCGTGAAAGAGAGCAGGTATAAAAGACAGGATGATGTTCATCTGACACTTCGTCCCGTGACAATAAAGTCACAGGATCACAATATCTTACGAACATTAGTCTCGCAGCTCGAACCATTTTTTTTTCTTTCCGTTTGAACACATTACAATGTGATCGTATCCACCTGTAAAACTGAAAGAATATACTATATTTTTTAAACAGGTAAGAGTATCATATTCGGTTATGTACATGGTAACTTTATCAATTAGCAGTATTATCAAAATATCCGAAAGATGAACATTCTACCTACGTGATATTCACGAAATCACGAGTGGATTACATTCTACAACCCACACGTATACGTTTCAATACAAACTAGCGTTTTATTAAGAATATTTGTCATTCCAGCGAGATATTAAATGGAAAGGCGCAAAGGAGTGTCATATTTATACGCTCACATAAAATATATGTTCTTTTCACAGTAAAAGGCGTCCATCTTCGGCAAGCATTCTGAAGAGGGTAACAGACGAGACGGGAGGATTCTAAACCGAGAAAGATAGAACTGCTCTACATTGATTTATTTTTATTATCTTATGTCACCCTCTGCACTCCGTTTGGTCCGCTATGTAAGACAAAAATCAGCGGGGATTTCAGTTTTTTTTTCCATCAACTATAAGAAAAAAATATATCATAGTTTAAGAAAAAGTAAAGCAACAGAGTTTACTAGTGTAAGACATGTAAAAGGTTGAATTGTTTAAATTTTAGACATAGAGGTAGGTAGTTTTTTCATCTTGCCTCTTTCATTTTTTTCCTCTTGATGAGATTTATTGATAGCAGTAGATAGGTAATGTACCTTCTGGCGCACTCTAGCGCAGCTCTAGATTTTAGGTTAAATTCAATCATTTTTAGATATCTCAAAAATTCTTAAATTTTCAAAGAGGAAATTCATTCATTTTCATGAGAAAAATAGATGAATTTTGATAAGGTTTTAGTCCACCTTGGTCACAAAATTTTTCAATTTAAGTATATGATTTTGAGATAAATTTTCAAAATTTCAACCCATGTTTGAAAATTTCATTCATTTCTTGCATTTTAAAAGTACATATATCATAGCAGCTTGCTGGCACCGTGGCAAAAGCTTGATGCGATTGCCACCTTCGTCATGCCGAAGTTTGAGTTCATCCTAAAGGGGGCTCACATCGAGAAGCGGTCCTTTACCGCTCTCGATAGTGCTATTAAGCGGGCTGCAAAGACAGCTTTGGGCCTACCCTCGCGAGCCAGCAACGAGGTGGTGTATGCTGCCGGTAGGAGTAGAGGGGGCGCTGGCCTCCTCCCTATCGGTGACCTCGCCGACATCGCGCGCGTGGTGCATTGATTCCGCCTGCTCACGTGCCGGGACGGTAAAGAGGCTGAACTCGCGAGGAAAACCTTGGAAATCGTCGCGGGGAGGAAGTTAGGTCGGGCCGCCTCAATAGAAGATATCTGCGGATACCTATCGGGCAGCCTTGAAGACGGACTCCGCCGTGATGGAGGGGATGTGGCTTCGGTGTGGTCGAGGGTAAGAGGGGCGTCGGCAAGGCTGGCCAAGGGGATGTTGCTGAAGTGGGGGTATTCTGACGCGTTAGGGAGGTGGCATGTAGAGCTGAGGGGGCTCGGTGAGGGGTCTGTGGTTAAGGTGGACGAGTTGCATAGGGCTTTCATTAGTTACCAAATACGAGAGTCCCGGCGCCTCGGACAACTGCGCAGGCTTCTGGCTAAGCCCGACCAGGGTAAGGTGTGGGATGTGTCGGCGCGGCACTTGGCGTCCAACCACTTCCTCGGAAGTGGGAGGTACACGAGGTTTGCCGACTGGCGCTTCGTGCACCGAGCCCGGCTCGACTTATTGCCACTGAATGGGGCCAAAAGATGGGGGCAATGGGCGTGGCTGAACGGAGATGCCGGAGGTGTGGGCGCGAGATGGAGACGCTGCCGTATGTTCTGTGCCACTGCCTTCAGTACTCGGTGGCCTGGAAGTGCAGGCATGACACGGTGCTTAACAGGCTCGCCGGGGCGCTGAATGGTGGGGGTTGGAGCTTGGTACGCGTTAACTAGACCGTGCCCGGTGCCGAGGGTGGCCTCCGGCCTGACCTGGTCGCCTACGATGAAGCTGGGAAGAAGGTGGTAGTGGTGGACGAGTCAATCCCCTTCGAAAATCGGTATGTCGCCTTCGAGGATGCCCGCGAACGGAAGCTTGCGAAGTACGCGGGGGTCACGCAGGTGCTTCGGCAGCAAGGATATACCGTGTACACCGACGCATTCCTCGTGGGCGCGTTGGGCTGCTGGGATCCGGCGAATGATGCCGTTCTGAGGGAACTTCGGATCCCCAGACGGTATTCGCTGGTGATGAGGCGCCTGATGTTTCCGAGACGCTGAGGTGGTCGAGGGACCTCTACGTCACCTTCATCACTAGACACCAACAGTGGAACGACGGGGCGGCCGACCAGGCCCCGGTAGCAACCTAGCCAGCGCGGCAGGGGGGGACAGCCAATACTAAACTTTATTGTAATACGAATTGGCCCAAGTGGAGACGCGATCTCCCCCTCACGTGGAGGGGGAAACATATAACTCTAGATAAAAAAATATATATATTATTATGATAAGCTGGCCCCCTTGGGGGTCAATTTTGTATTAAACTCAACTATACGCGTAAACGTGCGTACTTTTATTTTTTGCGTTGTAATATTTCTCTAATAAAGTTTTAAATCTGTTCTTATCAGCTTAACATCTGATACGAATCTCATTGAGGTTCCAGAATGTTAAACTTATTTTTGGAATTCGTCGGAGAGTTTGGGGCTTGCTCCACCTCTGACACGGGTCGACCCGGTATTGCAGTACCTCCGGGACCGGCTCACCCTAATAATAATTCACAATCTTTTTACGTAAAGGAATTATTGTGACTGTGATTCTCAAGTTCTTCCTTGATAATTCACAGTGTTGCAATCTTGTGTATGTAATATCAGTCAAAACTAAGCAATCTTGCGCAATCTCCATTAGCATTTCTTTGTGCTCTTTTCATTGTTTATGTACATTACTCATGTAATTTACATTTACAGAATGTTTATGCTATTTTCAAAAATTCCACCATTAATTCAACATTTCGATAATTCTTCTGAAAAAAAAAAGTATTCAAAATTACATTCACCAACATTGCTAGAAAGTGCAAATTTTACGCATATCATTTCCAACCTTGTTTCCAGCGTTGTTTGATTTGAAAAATATTCATAATTATTGGTGGTGAAATAATTGAATATCGATTCGATAATTGCTTTAAAAAAAATTTATATTCAATGTTGCACTATTATTACAATTCATATTCGAGTATAATTTTAATCCATACTCTGTTTTTCTCAACTTCGAATAAAAATTCAAAATAAATCACTAGAAAATCGGTTGGACAGAATTACGTAAAAGTTCACTACATTTCACAAAATTTCATAGCTACCTCACATGAAAATGACGTCCAACAAAATTGTAAAGTATAAAAGTTCATAATTATAGCCTTATAAGGTTTTAAACTTCACGTTGAAAAAAATTCTGATTACTTACCTAGTACCTGCTGGTCAGAACTATTTTGTGATTACAAATCTCATGATTGAAAGATTTTTTCATATTATAAAAATGAAGACGAAAATTTGAAAAATTCAAGAAAAGCTCGAACAACCACAATTTCTCAAAAATATTATTATTACCCACTAATTAACTCCTTCAAGGTATTTCCATTTATTTTCGAATTTTTTGACCATTCTGGAGTATTCAGTAAATTTTTAACGTTTCTCCAAGATTTTCAAAGCTATCCTAAAACTGCCCTGATTACCTTCATCAGCTGAAAATTTGGCGGCGGAATAAATCAACTAATACAGTTTTCTATAAAACTGTTAAAAATTCACTGGAGGCTCCAAAATTGCTGGAAGTGATTAAAAATAAAATTCATGGGTCGCATAATGAGCTGGTAACCTTTTCTTAGAATTTTCGGTTCGCAATTCGCGTTTTTAAAAATTTAATTTTTAGCCTAATTTTCTAAGTCATATTGTCAATGAAAACCAGGCTATTACAGTCTATCCACCAACGTTGGGGGGGGGGTACCAACGAAATCCATTTTGGGGCTTGACGGCGGATTAGGTATATATGAGTGGGGATGACCTTGGGTCAAAATTCAGTTTTGCCCCATTTTGTGGGAGGAGGTGCTGAGGGGCCAAAAACATTAAAAAAATATTCCTTTAGAAAGTAAATTAATAGAGAATCCAAAGTTGCATTACATATCCAAAAATCAACCTTCTAGGTCAATTAGAAGGGGAGATATGAAGGTTTTACATCTTCTTGATCTTGAAAAAGGGCTGTTCCTCCCTTATCTCTCCATCAAATTGAGCTAGGAAGCTGAAATTTGGTATGTACATTAAGTACAGACTCTAGATGCGCCTTTTGTGGGTCTCGACTTTTCAGTTCCATTAAACCCTTTCGCAGCCCTCAATATATGGTTTTCTGGTCAATTTTTCTCGTTTTCTGTTTGTTCCTCGCATAACCCCCCTCAAATTGGGCTAGGAACTTGAAATTAGATATGTACATTCAGTAGGGACCCTAAATGTTCCTTTTGGGGGATCTCGACTTTTCAGCTTCATTGCACCTCCTCATAGCCCTAAATATGTAGTTTCTTGGTTGATTTTTATAATTTTCAATGTTTGTTTCTTGCATAATTCTCTTCCAAATTGAGCCATGAAGTTAAAATTAGGCGTGTACAGTGAGTAAGGACCCCAAATGTGTTATTCAGGGTTTTTGACTTTTTAGCCCCACTGAATCTCAATGCTGATTAGGAAAAAAGTATCACAATCTCATAATTGTAATATGTTATAAAAATCAGGCTAAAAAAGCTCGCGAGATGCTCTTTTTCTAGTTTTTTTTTTTATCACGTTCTCATTACGGTTTTCAAAAAAATCGTTTATTTCGGTTTCGGATTACGTGTTACAGTTCACACCCATAGAATAGCAAATCAACAGCGCATTCAATTGATTCTGGCACCCCCTTGGCGAAATGAGAATTTTTCGTGTTAAAAACGGTGGGGGGTTGGTGAACTTTTTCATGTATTTTCATATTTCAACAGCTCTTATTGGTGTTTTGTAGAAACAAGTTGTCAAGTCCATATTTTTAAACACGAAAAATTCTCATTTTGCTAAAAGCGGTGCCAGAAACCCAGAATCAGTTGAACACACTGTTTATATCTAGGTATTTAAATCAATAAATCAGTAAAGAATTTCATGGTTCATGTATTTAACCGAAATCAAGTAAAGAAAATCAACGTCATGTGTTTTTGTTTTTGCTAATTCACACTTGTAATAATTTCAACAATTTGAAAGACAAATTACAATAATTTGTACGTAGAATAAATAGAACACAGGTAACTTCCAACGTTGTTCTTTCTGGTTTCACATACCAACAAGAATGAATTATAAAGCTGGTGACAACACTTTATTCCTCAATAAATCGGATCAATTTAATTCAAACTGAAATTTACGTAAACTCGTGAATTCATACTTCACCATACTGAAAAGAAAATTATTTTCGTTCAAGTTACTTATAACATTGTAATTAAGTAATTATGACAATTATAAATTTACCCGTTGAACTGAAGCAGTAAAGAAAATGATCTGAATACTTCATAATTACATCCTCGACTGTTTGTATCCATTTTTACTGGTAGCTTAAACTCTGAAAATACATTTTCATATTAGCTATTCACCAATTACCAAGTCGAATAAAATTTATAAGCTCAACACATAGAAGAAATGTCCACACGAAAGTAAAATAGTATCTATTCAGTTTTTGCGTTATAACAAAAAAAAAAAACTAAACTATTATTTACCGAGTAAAGTTCTATTGGGCAGTAAGTCGTGGTAAGTTGTTAAAATAAGTGGTAAAGTCAATGAATTGAAATATTTACCTGCTTTCGAGGAAGTTTTACTTTACTCGTTCGTGATGAAAATACGAGATGAACAATTCCACTATCGTACTTGTTTTGATAGTTGCGTAATTCCTTGTATTATCCCAACGAGAGTTATTGGTTATTTTTTGATGTAACATACGCCTACCATTATACCAGTATGATATTGATTGCAAATGTAGTTTTGCGAAATACGCTTACATTAGCACCATTAACAGTATGCATAAATTTTATACCACAGATCGTAACAACGTACACGTTTCAAATATAAAAATGTTTCAATGTATTTTTTTCTATCTCAAAGAATTAAAATATATCTGTCCATACCTCCCTGCTGTTTTTTTTTTTCAAACAAATTTGAAATCAGTAAATGATTCTGTTAAAACGATATTTTATCAGTTATAATTCGATTTCAGATTCGAAGTAACTATTCAGTTCGCGTCGGTAATATATTAAGAATAAAGTTTTTGGAGAATTGTTGCACGTAAAAGATCAGTTAGTTTTTCAGGTACAAGTATTTTCATTCAAAATGAGTTCAACCATACAAGATTATTCATATATATTATACGTATAAAAAAACACTACTAACATAAATGTAAAGCTTAGTTACCTAACACAATATTAAATTTACTAACGTTGTTTTTCTAGTTACTTTTTCTACAAATAAGAAAAAAAGTTTATTTTTCCGTAAATACTATTCAAATTGTGCATTTATATCTGCTCAATTGAGTCCAGTCAATTAATGTTATCGTAAATATGTTGTTTTTAAGTAAACTGGCACACAAAACGTAGCAGTTAAAGTTCGTAATCTTACTACCTACAGTCCTGTAAACAAATGAATACAGTTAGACCTAAGACAACTGTACAGTACAATGAAGTAAACTGAGTAAATGACTAGTTAAAAATATACTAGGGAACATTTTAGAAATGCGGTAAAGATGAAATTAATGACAATAATAAATGCAATGTAATCTATTCAAGTTAAGTATTCCAGCACCGCTTACTCGAAAAAAACATTTTCAAGATTTAAATTTTTTTTATAGGTATTTTAGAAGTCATTTCAAATAATATTTTGTGATTAGTTTGATTTCGGGCTGATAATGTTTATAAATGAGAATAAATCGGAAAATTCCAATTCCAATAAAATCAGTTTTTTTGTATGTTGAGTAGTTAATGTGTTATGCAGGAATGGCCAAAACTGTTTCTGTTAAAAATAAAAAGCGTTATTTGTACGGCCAAATCGTTAAGAATATTGTGTTGGTTAATTACCATTTATAATAAGGTTTTAATCCCACAAAGTACAAATAGATTTTCAGCGGTATTGATATTTTGAAAAAATATGTACAGGTAGGCATAGGTTGAATAGAGAAAATTAAGCAATTAACAAAATATTTTATATCAAAAGCATGCTTTCGCCGGGAGGAAAGGACATACATACAATAACACAACACCGATTTGAGTTTTGAAAAATTTTAAAATACATTCAAGAAGCGGTAGGTAATTATAAAGCAGCAGTTTCATGACGAGAGACAGATAGCATAATCATATGATGTAGAAACGAAAATCAATTAGTACCTGATTACAAGATTACAAATCAGTTTTCTTTCTTTTAGAACCAGGTTCGCCTTTTGGCTCAGCCGGCAAAACTTTGATAGTAACACCAGCGATTAATTTATCATCCGTGGCCTGTTAAACGAAGTAAATAAAATTATTCGATTGTAATCATAAAATTAATAAACAAACTAGACAAAATTCTGTACTTCAATGGCTTTCTGAGCTGATTCAGAACAAGTGTAATATAAATAGCCATAATTTTTTCTTTGTAGAATACTGGCACCGGCAAAATTACCAAATCGGCAATATACATCGTATAAAGCTTCTAACGGAGGAGCAGATGGATGTCCAACAAAAAACAATCTGCGAAAAGTTTTTAAATAAAAAAAAAAGGATAAAGTAATTCATTTTAAACAATCATTTTGATTTATTGAATTACCGCATTCCTGTATTCTCATTAAAGGCCGATTTCGGTAAAACTTTCTGAAGCGGTGGTAATTGGAAATGACAATACGAAGAAGTATTCCATTTTTCGGTCACATCATCAAATCCAAGATTTTCTAGCAACAAAAAAAGGGTACGCAGATGATAAATTTTGATACTTACATTGAAATGAAGACATTCAATTGGTATTTACGGGCAGAATTATTACCTGTTGAAATTCCAGCTGTTTTAAGTAAGGCTGTAGCATCTGAAAGGGCTTTTGTGAGAGCAGTAAGTTTTTGATTAACTTCACGATTTGTATCCACAGGAGAACTGCTTCGATGTTCAATAATTTGCTCTCCTCGATAATCGCGTTTACCTCCAACACTTCCAGAAGCGGACACATTATAGCTAGGATTCGCTCCTAAGGCTGATCTACAAAAGTAATACAATTTACATGATTCGACTCATCAACAGAACACAATATTAAGAAAAAATAAATAAATACTTGTTAACTCCTTTTGATTCAACGCAAATATACTCTCCCAGAGGGTATTCTAATCCTTGTAATTTATTTAATGCATACTCAGCGGCTAAGGGAGAATTATAGGTAGCTACAATATCGGTACGAAACATCTGTAAACACAATTTTAAAAATTACTTGGGATTCTATTAAAACCATTTAAAAATATATATTTACATTTTGGGACACAATTTGTATATTTCTTAAACCAGGTGCTATATCAAACAGTCGAAATACATGATCTTTATCTAACTTGGAAGAGACGGTAGCTTGGAAAGAGTCGCCGCTCAAATGGAGATCTAAGAAAAAAAAAACTTGAGATAAAAATATATTCGTAAACATAGTTACTTTTATTTGTTCATTTACCATTATTTGTTGAACGAGGAGTATTTGAATATGAAGAAAAACTAGTAGAAAAGTTAGAGTCGGTAGATTGTGATTTTTCTTTTGGCCGGGCAATAACAGCTTTATATCCCAACTCGTTTTCACCACTTTCAACAGCTTTCGCAGCATCATACACTCTGCACAAATTCAAATCAAGAAATAATCTTAAAACTTACATCAAATAATTAAAATAAATGAGTAAATTATACCTTCCATATGTTACATATCCAAGCCCTCTACTTTCATTGGTATCTTTATGGCGTAATAATTTTACAGTTGTAACATCTCCGAATTTGGTAAAATATTGTCTAATATCTTCTTCAGTGGCACTTTTTGGGACCATAATGAATAATCGTAAATAACGGTCTGGATCATCGTGATCAGGGCCTCTTGATTCTCCTCGACTAGAAAGTTTAATTGCTTTAGAAAACAGCATCTCAATCAGTTTGAGATACAGTCAAGAATACTCACCTTTTAGCGATGTAAACTTTATAAACTCCCGTATGTCCTTTAATAGGAGTATTGTTTAGCTTTTCCATGGCAAGAGCAGCTTCCGACATTTTTGGAAACTTGACATAAGCAACACCTATGAATAGTAGAGCAGTAGGATTTAATGATTCAAGTAAAATACCAGATTGAAGAATTGAAATACACGAACCTTTAGATTCTCCGGTGGATTTATCCTTGACAATGAATACATCTTGAATTTCACCATATTGGCTGAAATCATTTCTTAGTTCAGCTTCTGAAAGAGGATCTTTCCTGTTGTATACGACGAATAATCTTGAATACGGAGGATCATCAGTAATATTATGCTCTTTCATTCCTCCCGAAACCATTATAAATTTTATTTAACTAAATGAATTTTCAATGAAATACACTACACATAAGATATCAAGGATATTCGTTATTTACATAGCACTTTTACTACTTATAATTCATCATTAAATCATTCTTAATTCTAATAAATTATTCACAAAACTCATAAATAATTTTTCAGTTTCTTAGGAAGCTATGAGTTATGTCACCTGTTACCTCCAAGTATAGGTAAATAATGATAATCGGATCAGGTGCGTTTGGAAATTATAGTTTATTATTTCACCGCTAGTTGTACTAGTGATCTGATCATTAGGTTTTAATTTTTTTCTATTTTTTTTTTTTTTTTTTTTTTTTAAAAAAAAAAAAAAAATTTTATTTTTTTTTAAAAAAAAAAAAAAAAAAAAAAAAAAATTTTTTAGAATAAACTACAAAAATTTATATTTTTTTATAAAACAATAAAAAAAAAAAAATGAAAAAGTAAAGAAACTATTTGATTCATCATCTTATGGTTTAAAATATTTCACATTACATTTTTGAATGAAACATAGAGAATATAATTTATAGAGTAATAGGCGTTTCTACTTCTTAATTTCGATTTCCTTAATGTTCAAATTAATTAATAATTTTTCACATCATTTAAGGGTTTCCTGGAATTTTTACTAAATTTAAACACGCCTTTTTAAAATTCAAACAATAAAAAATAATAAAGTACACTGAAAAAAACTTTAATTTCCAGTTGTTTTTTTTCTTAAAATGATACAAATCTATTAGGTATCCATGAAATTGTGATATAAAATTCACTACCTCAATCTTTTCTTTTTCGCTTCCAGTTGTAGTGTGAGTATTGTTTATTAGACATGGATAATTAATAATTTGATATTTAATCTATCTCCCACCATACTTTTCATTCATATCAAATATCGATATTGACAAATCTATTTCTCTAAATACCTACTGTGAAGGCTTCAATTTGTTTAAATTAGTCAACGATAAGAGTCACCTCTGTCGCCAGATTTTAAACGAGTCCATGGGAAGACATATATATATATATATATGAATTAAAAAAATCACTTGAATAAACGATTTTTATATTTAGAAAAAGGGTTGAAATATAAGATAAAAAATTTGCTTAGAAGCAGTATTCACCCATCCTTGCATGTACTCAGACTTACATGGTATCTACCTAACTTTCATCATACTTATTCCCGTTCTAGTTTCTCTTGCTCCACTGACATGCTCCCTTTGATCCCTGAACAGTTAAATTTCTGAATTAATTTGATTTTGGAATTTAACATTTACTTGATATGCAATTGGTAAGTTTACCTAATTCTAAACGCTT
Organism: Ferrisia virgata; assembly: GCA_900060175.1. Lineage (NCBI taxonomy): Eukaryota > Metazoa > Arthropoda > Insecta > Hemiptera > Pseudococcidae > Ferrisia > Ferrisia virgata. The sequence goes on from FIZR01022372.1 coordinate 15,258, forward strand.
TCCTGCCAATGAACTTCCTAAAATAAATGCAATTTATTTGAAAAAATGTTGAAATGAATAAAAAAAACTAATATTCAGTAAGTAACCGTTGCATGTCCAACACTCCAAAAACCCACAGGCTCACAGAACTAGATATCGTTAAAAGTAATTCTAATATTGGTAGATCCGAAGACTTACATTCATTTTTTGACTCGCACACTTACTTATGTACGTAGAAGGTAAAATTTTGTTAAGATTGAATTCAATTACCAGTTTTCTCTGGATGAAGGTGAGATGAAGACTCGGATGAATGCGAAGAATGCAGTCCTGAATGATTTTGACTTTTTTCCAAACGCAATTTTTTCATTCTCTCTGTAATACTACCATAAAATAGACAAGTACTGCACGCAGAATTAGAATTATGCATGTGACACATTTATCAACAGTAAGATTATAATAGATATGTTTAAGTAATGCAACACTGATTTACCCAGGAGATTTTTTATTTCTGGGTCATTTTCGCCAATTACGTTCATGAGTTTCTCATCTTTTCCTATAAAATAAGAAAATTTCTAGCTAGGTAATTTTATCACCACACTAATGAAAGATTGAAAACTTTCCATAAAATCTGAAAATCATCTGCGATAATGAATCATGAATGAATACCGACCCATATTTATCAGCGATAGTAGTAATCTATTTTCCAATTGTGTTATTTCGGGATCATTTTCAATCCTGCCTAGTATTTGAAAAATATTCCAAATCAGTAAAATAAGATGATGGAAAAATGAATCAAGTAGAAGTACGAATACGTACAGGTACCTACGTGTTTTTTTACGACAACTTACCATTATCATTTTCCCCCAACGATTTTCGTAGGCGTTGGCGAGCGACTTCTGCCTCTTCATTCCACTGTATGCCTTCTTGTAACGATCTTAGAATACGATCTGTGTCATCCGATTCATCATATGATGGTGTGACTGTAGGTGCTGATGGCTCAACATAACCTGGAGGCTTACCATGTAGAGCTATAATGTTATAATAAGATATTTGTTTAGGGTTATTATACGTACCTTCCTACCTACACTTTTACATACTTCGATTTTTGTTCAAAATTATCAATTTGTAAATTATTTTTATCAAATGAGTTTACCTACAGGTATAGTTTGTTGTGATAAAAAAATAATGAAAAAGACTGCCAAAACTAATTGTATTCCGATTAGCACTCCTTTAATGATTATTATTTTTTAATAATGATGGAATACCATCGTTTGAAGAATAACTCCAATAATAATCGCGATAATAATTCGTACCTACCATGTTCATCATCACTATCACTACTCATAAAATAATCTGGTGGAAGACTATCAATGTAGTCACTTTTATATTCTTCGTCGCTGCTTTCGCTACTAGAATCAGAAGACGAAGAATTTGAGTTTTCATGATCCGATGCGGTTTCATCAAAATCTTCTTGAGTTTGAGTGAGTGTATTTTCATCATCGTCTCCAAAATCGTCATTTTGAGCTAAGTATGAATGTTTTGATTAATATGTAATGGTATACCAACGCCACGAACAATCAAAATAATTATAACTTCAAAAATATAGGTAGCCATATTATAGATAAACAGCAGAATAAAAATGTTATATTAATTACCTGGTGCAGGTAGTGGCCCAAGTATTTCAGCAGTGTCTTGTATATTTCCTGTGAAACACATTTAAAATAAGAAATTTTTTTTATTATAAATGAATTCAAATGTCATAAATTGAGCCAAAAGATCCATTCTTTTTTAATAGTTACCAAACTGTTTAAATCTCAAATACTTATTTTCAACAATATTAAGTAGGTAGTGCTTTTCTTTATTCGATTTCCGACATTCATAAATTATGTGATATTACTGCCACAGCACAAGCAGATAAGCTTGGTTATGCTTGAATATAAAGTAATTATTAATTGATTAAATTAAAAAAAAATTACGTACTGATGTCATCTGATGACCAATGCATTACGTATCGTGGTAAATCTTTCAATAAAAGATATATTTCCTCTGCAAAATAAACCAATTTTATTACTTCTAAATATGTAATTCTTGTACGATACGTATGCAGATGGATACTACACAACGTTTTATACAAATAAATTTAATCTCATTAAAAATAAAAAATTTTATCGTGTAGGCTTAAGAGAAATGATTTACGATGTAGTGCAGCCCTCGGCTCCCACAGATCTCGTTCTTCATTGTATTTAGGGTTCGGGTACACATGGTATTTATCTTCTACTATGATTGCTTTGCTGGTTTTTAAAAGTTGTAATTTCTTTTGGTATCGTTTTAATACTACAAAAAATGCATTTCTCACTTTTTCCAAATCTGTAACACATTTTTCAAATGAAAAATACTTGGTAAGATAAATTAAAGTATTACCTAGAAATTTATTTAAATGTATGATGCATAATACTACAAAATACCACGCACCACGCATTGTTTCATCACTAATAAGAGGTAAAGGAATATGATGTTTTGCCATAGGAATTAAATAATGAGATTTGATGTCTTGCCACTGTAAACTGAATACGGTTGCTTTATCACGAACTCTTTCTGAGAAACGTGTTAATCCAATCAATATTATTTATTGTTTAATTATTTGCGTTAAAATGGTAAACATATTACCGAATTTTCTTTTATTTTCTGGTTTTTTTGTGATAAAGACATCCTCATCAAGTTTTTGAAAAAACAATAATAATCTTTTGTGAACCCATTGCAATGTATCTAGGTACGCGACATAAAAATACTAAAAGTATTATCATTTAAATTTTAAATACATATAAATTTTTCATCAAAATATATACCACCTACTTTTTTGATAATCATCCATGTCAATTGGTTTGTCTGTAAATAATAAACGAATATAGGTTGTTATAAAGTGCAACTAAGTAATTGGTACTTATACAAATATCTTTAGACTGAATCTTAGTTAACAGATGACAATTCTATTAGGTAATTCTCTGTTTTTTTTCGAAATAGTTGGTAATTTTGACACGAAAGGTGTCATGTTTATGAAATTTTGACATTTAACGGACGCGGTATTGATAAGTACTTTTTGCAACTTGAAAAGGTTTCAATAATTTCAATCCTATAGGTCCTTTTTGTTTGTCAGAATCAACCATTTTTGTTTCGAGAGTCTTTGCTGCATGTTTTATTGATGAAAAACCTGCATCATATAGAATATATTTTAATTATATTTTATAAGCATATATTACATGAACAAAATATCATAATTTTTTAATCAACAAATGGATAGGTAAGTACTCACCTAGGCACAGCATGAATAAAATTCTTACAGATTTGTAAACATTCATGGTGAAAATTTATTGTCAACGATTGCAACTTGAGCGCTACCTTAGTTCGAACGTTTCACTCGACTGGTACAGTACATACCAATTTTTTCGAACACCAAGCAATTTTTTATTTCTAACTTTTACGTATCTAGGTACGTATAATGCTTGTAACTTACAAACATGTGGGAAAAAAACATGTGGCTATGATGAAGAACATGTATCGTGTGTTTGTCAATGCAGTTGGTTAATGAGGAAATATTCATAAACCATAAATTTTTTATCGATGCTTTACCTATGTTCAGTTTGGAATACAGATGAACGAGTAAAATTATCGGTGACTTTAAGAAATTCATAAACAAATGTCAGGCATAATCACTTCTCACTTTTTTCTCGAAATACATACAATCGAGTACCTACATTTATATTTTAGTAGGTAATAATTTATTTGTAAAACTAGCTGTAAACTTGTGGGGTATACCTTACCTCTTGTGGGAAGTTATAAGCAGAACGTGTAGAAATGTAGAATAAACTGGAGGAAACTCACGTATATTAATGATGAAGAAACATTTCATTGATTGAAAATGTTACTTATAAATTTTTGGGGAAATTCTATTATTGTATAATTTTTTGATGCGTAATTTTTAATATTCACAAGTTCAAAATGTCTTACTTCAAGAACAGAATATAAGTAAAATAAATAATTTTGGGTTACCTGCATATATTGTTGTCTTATTTGAAAATAGAAAGATTGATATATTTAATACGTACTTAATTAATGACCACAAAACTTAGTTATTAATTCGGCTAATTTAAATTACAACGTACACGTTTCATGTATAATTAGCGATAAAAATGATGGGTACTTTTAGCCCTCTACCCGTGTAAAATTTGTTTTAAAAATCATTCAGATACGTATATGTTTATTTTTTTGGAGTAGAATCGGACTTGGTTGATTTCGATTCGGTATGAGGTTCAGACTGTGCAGGCTGTGCAGATTGTGGCTCTGCAGGAGATTGATTCTCGGTTGCAGTGCCTCTGAAGTATGCATAAACTGAATATGCCGATTCTCTTGATGGCACTTTGCTATATGCAAATTGAGCTGCAGACTTTCCAACACCGAAAAACCATGATGTAAGCGATTGTGTCTCGGGTGGCTTCAGTTCTAAAAAATATTCAATAGGTATGTAATTTTCTATTAGATACTTTTACCCCTTTTCGATTCGAAGATATCATTCACCTTCATCTTTTTGATGATGCTCTTTACCGTGATCTTCAATTTTTCCGTCGGCTTGCTTTTTTTCAGATCCTGAAAATCAATTCATATACTTGAATACACTGAAGAACCAGTTATAAACACAATTCAAGAGTATGATGAGAAATTGTTAAGACCTAAAATTTGTATACAACTGAGCACCACCAAACAACCACGACGCTATATGAATAAGTTACCTAATTAGAAAATTGAACAGGCAAATTGTGCTCTATTTTTGGTCGAAGTGTGAAATTGAGAGGGCTATTGCAGCATGTTGATTTTCAAAAAAAATAATTGTAGAAATGCTGAGTATATGAAAGTTGAACAAATTTTTATCTTGTTGGAAAATGTTGCTAATATGATCATTCGTGACCATGCATGAAAGTATATAATTGATCATTTATTATCAGCTTGGTGAAATAGGAATGAAATTAAATTTGTCTTTTAAATGTTGAAATTCCTGAAAAGTTGTTGGCTTTATTGAAAATTGCCCGATATAACCGAGATCTTTCACCACATATGCTCATCCTTAGTATAAAAAAAATGCAATGTTTAAACAAAGAAATAATCGGTAATCTAGTCATAAATAATCAAAAGTTACCGTACATGTTCATGTATGATCATACACAGTCGACAAAAATTATAATTATTTTATATGGAACCGGTATGATCATGAATGATCATGCAACAATTTTGTAATCGAGTAATACATAACCATGCATGGTCAGTCACTTTAGTTCAATATACAGCAATTGTCCAGTTTTGTATCTATTACCCATTCCCATATACTTAAAAATTTATTTTAAACTAAATTTTCTAAAAGCATGATTTTTCCTTCAATTTTTAAGATAGGCAATTTATTCATCTAATGTGTTTTTTTATCGATATGATTCCCGGTTACACGCAAAAAGCCTCAACCCTCACCAGACACCTTATAAATATGAATTTTGAAATTTTTTTACCCGATCCATTCTGTTCAGTCTTCGGCTTTTCGTCTTCATCTAAATGAACAAATAATCAAATTGATCAGGTGCAAATCGGAGCGTGATGCTCTACATACTTTGTATATAGGTAGTAATTATATTTTATGAAAAAAATGTGGCATAGTAAACCTGACGATTTTGATGATGAGGATGACTCGGGCGAAGAGACACTATCTGTCGGTTCTTGTATTTTTTTCTTATCTACAATGAAAAAAAATTATATTGAAAGCGTAAATTCTAAAACTGCAACTTTGCTTCGTATACGAAAAAAATTGATATAATATAAATTCCTACCAGCATCAGAATCTGCTTTATTTGCTGTTGACAAGGATGTGGGGTGAACACGCACAGGTCCTTCGCGTAATTGATCATCCAAAGAAGTACCATCTGTAAGAAATGATTTGTAAAAAAAAAGAAGCTACTATAGGTATATATAATGAGCGCTTTTCTGACTTTAGATAATTTTCCTTAAACCTAAGCATAGCATAAAAAAATTGTTAAACGACTACACACACAGCATCGTAACTTATACTATTAATTATTAGTGAAATATAAGGATACTTCGTCGTTTTCAAGTTGTAAGTATTTTTGATGACGATATCAAAGCAAAACGATGACGTTATTGCGCTGTCTGAGTTCGAGCATTTTTTTAAAATACCTAGCAAAATTTAAAACTAACGGTGCAACGACGTCATCGAAATTGAATTCCTTAAAAATTATCGTTATACGATACCGAAATAAACATTCAAAAAATAACTTGCAACGAAATCTTTCATCTAAATTAAGTAGATTACTGTTGTCTCGAAATTAGTGATTCGTGATTTTTTTTTTTCATCAAAACAGAATAAGTACATAGGAATTTATATATTTAAAATATTACCAGATTGGTCCTTATGACTTTCACTTAGTATTTTCGATGAATTTCCAGAACCTGTGTCCGGTCAAATTATTGGAAAATATGAACAGATATGCTCGTAAGTAAGTAAATTAAATACCTAATAAATATTTGTAAAAATATTGCATAATTTACCTGTTTTAAAATGTTTTACTTACCCGTTTCTTGATGATCGATGTGCTGCTCTTCTTTCTTCCCTTTTAACCCTTTTTCATCGTCCATTTTACTTGCACTAACAAATGTACCTGAATAAAAAAATAATTACGTACTAATTTTTTTACATGATGGGTATGAAAGAATATTCGTGAATGGATCTTTAATGCATTGACCTGATGTTGATGTGCTTTCGTTGTGGCTATTACTACCATCTTGTTTTTTCGTATCTAAACAGACGAAATTAGGTATTTAGAATATTTTTAGTAAGTTTTTGACAAGTTCATATAAAGATTCTCAGGGCAAATATCAACACATATTCAAAAAAATTTCAAATCTTACGGCAAAAAACATGATTACGTAAACATAATACACAATTACACATCGACGTTGACGAAATATAAATTTCCTTACCGTGCGAGTTTGAATTTTGAGTATTTAATATCACTGGACCATTGAAATGTAAGGCCTGTTCAGATAAATCTTTTGGCGCTGAGGAGTCACCAGCGGCAGATGAAAAATGTTCGCTGATATTGTTATTGGCAGATGTTTTTTCTGCGAATCAATTTTCAAATGTGGTATCAAATGTTAATTTAATGCAGATTGAGTTCATGGAGAGAAAAAAAAAGTATGCTAAAAAGACGAGGTAGCAGGTACCTGTGATGTTGGGCTGGTCGTGATTTTTTCCATCTGAGACATTAGATTCTGCAAAAAAATATTCACTAATTTTAATTAAAATTGTTTATCACTATTAAATTTACATTTGTAGATTCTGTTGTATTGGAACGGAATTTTAAAAATATCACATTTTGTGGTAGGTATTTATTGATATTAGGGAAATGCGAATAAACCTTTTTTAGTTTGATTTTCGTAAAATATTATAATTATGTGGTTTTTTTTCTTTATCAATAAGGTTAAGGGGAGGGGTGCAATGGGATTAAACAGTCGACACCACCAAAAGACACATCCAAAATTAATAGTACATCTACATTCCAAATTTCAACTTCCCAGCTGAATATGGAGGGGAGTTATGCGAGGAATGAACTCAAAAAATTAGGAAAATTGTCCAAAAAAATCCATATTTGATGCTGTAGGGAGGCGCAATGAGGCTGAAAAGTTGATACCCCCAAAAGGCGCATCTGAGGCCCTTACTGAATGAACATACCAAATTTCAATTTCCTAGTTCAATTTGAAAGGAGATAGGGAAGGAACAGGTCGTTTTCAAGGTCAAAGAGGTGAAACCCCCCTTTTCCCTTCCTAATTGACCGAGGGAGCGGATTTTTAGATAAGTTATACAACTTCGGATTATCTATCGATTGGCTTAAAAAGAAACAATTTTTGTAATTTTAGCCTCTCAACGCCCCCGCTCTCAAATTTGGGTACAGTTCAATTTTGAACTGAGGTCATTCCCACTTTTGGAATATCAAATGATCCGTCAATCGAAGCATAAGTAGCTAGGTACATAAGATATTTTTATCTCACTAGAAGAGGTATACTGTAAACATATCGGTTGCTCATGCATAAAAAGGTGTAATTTTAATTAATCTGTTTTTTAAGTAAACGCCTTAAAAAGGTTTTCCAAGTTATAGTTTGAATTAATTCATCATTTCGGCTTTAATCGATGAAGCTACTCTAAGGGTTGTTATTCTTGCATTGATTTCAGCAGTAAATGATGCGTTGAAATCAGCTTTTCCAAGTGAATACAGCATACTTAGTCACATAAAGGACTATTGTCTCATAATTTTAATTTTAATCAGATGAGGTTCGTATGAATTTAAAACTGAAAAATGATTCAAATCGCTTCAGCAGAATTTTCTCCTATCCATATTTTTTAAGTGCTTGTTATTCATGAGGTAGGCACACATTTCAGAGGTATATACCATTATCAAATTATGTCAACAGGCAGTTTTAGATTACTCGAACAGCGTTTTGAAATTAGCCGTCTTCTTATAATTTACAACATAAAAACAGACCTGAAGAGGATGAAGATTGCGATGCTGGTTTCTCATTTATTTCTTTATCTATACAAAAAATAAGAAAAGAGGTGAGTAACGCATGAAGAAGTACAACGTCATCATTTCCTAAGGGATGCATGAGATAAGGTAATACCCCCATTAGATGTAATATAATTGTAATTTTCGTACAAATTATGAAATTATTATTATCGATTTCCAATTTCAAATTAGGTTTATTTTCAGATTTTGTGGAGAAAAATTTGCTCAATTAATTTTTTTCTCTTTGAATGTATTGTAGTGTATGGTAGATAAGAGGTTGTCATGACATAAAATTTGAAGATAATTGGACAAATGTTCATTATAAAAACAAACATGTATAAATAAGTCTCCTATCCTCGAAATTGAAGGGGTTAAGCTACCTTTAAGAAGTTAGAATAAAAATATTTTCATGCATTTGAATGAATAGTGGGGATTAAACTGAGTAAAATTTGAGAAAATTCCCTTAAAAAAAGTAAAAAGTAATAATGATAAGGAACAGTACATTAAAAGTCGAAAAAATTTTGTTCAATTCATATCTTGTCTATTGCACGAAAGTCGAAGGCAATACAAGTATATGGTATCAAAGTTTGTAGTAGCTTCTTCAATTTCGAAGTTATACAGAATACAAATATCAGAAAATTTGCTCAATTTTTGTACCTACTACACATTTCAATACTTGAAAATTCATTTCATTGCAATTCTTTTAAAACAGCATAATTTCTTCAATTTTTGATTTAGGTAACTTATTTATACCTATCTACAAATTTTGAGTTATGACAATCTCTTATTGGACACCTGTAGTATAATGAGCTCGCACTGATACACATGGTTTTAAAAATTATACCAAAATAAATAGTAAGTACTTTACCCTTGAATGAACCTGAGTGGTTTAGCGCCTTCTGTGTTGATTCTGCAATAGAAATAACGATAAACTTTATACATATCGACTTTCATTATGGTATTACACAATGGAAAGTTGATGTGAGTGAGGTTATGAGTAAAACTTAAAGTATAGATACACCTACCTGGTTCTTCTGTTTTAATCTTATCCTTATCTGATTTATCCTCAAGACCTATGCGTAAAAATTAATTATTTCAAAAAATAATCTTAAAACTTGACCAAAGAATAAGTTGAAGAAAAAGTCTACTCTCAAACCTTCTTACTTACAATAGACACTGAAACACCAAGATGTCTCTCTGCAGGTCACAGCGGAGAGGGGATTACAGTAAATTTTTGTAAACAATTACTCGCCTAATTCCCACTAGAGAGCGTTGATACTCGGTTAGAAAAATTACTTTTCTTTTAGTTTTCGAAATGGATTTCACACGCAACATTTTGCTTTGACATTTTTCTTGCAATCTGATTGATTGAGGTTTTCATGATTTATGACTGTGATTACACTGATCAGCTAATGTGACGTGACATAGTTTGCAGTTGTTGTTGTTATTTGTTGATAAAAATATCATCAATTTTCAATTTTTCAATGGTTGAGATTATTTGAAATCATCCAATCAGGATGCAGGAAACTTTTTCTAAGTATCAACGCTCTTTAGTAGGAAATATGTCAGCAATTATTTACCAAGTTCCCTCACGCCTGTGCCTACCAGGGAAGCATCTTGGTGTTTCAGTGTCTATATTACTTACGTATGATTGGAGTTTCACTTTTGCTTTGATCGTCGGTTTCACCTTCAGATTCTGTTCATTAAACAATAATCTCAATATTTTGAAAGTTTTATGTACGTATCTATTTACTCACAGAAAACCTACCTGAAGATGAAGAGCTTCCTGAACCAATTTTTTTCTCAGATGCATTCTGATTTACGGGTAAATCTGAAATCAATTATTGAAATTTTTGTGTTAATATTTATACATGAGCAATGAGTACTTCATAATTAATGCAAATAGATATACCTTAAAAATAAATTTAACAAAAATTTGCATACCAACTATTATTTCTTCTTCTTTGTGTTTCACTTCTGGTGATTTGTTTCCAGGTACTATTCATTAAAAAAATGTAAAAAAAATAAATGTATTGATAGGCACTACGTTGTCAGATGTTCAAATTTACTTTGAGCAGATGAATTCTGCGAGCCGTTATGTGTGGCTGAAGGTGCAATATTTAGAGATACATCTGAAATGAATGATTAAGTGTGCATGTAGTTGTTAAACAATTTCTGTTACTGTTCACATCAAATCATCAGTCGTGAATTTAGTGAATTACCTTGAGATTCTATTTCGTCATTTGAAAAAAAAAAAAATAAATCATGAAAAGAAATAAAATAACGGTTGAAAATATATCAAAAGGGTACTCACCAGCAGCAGAAGAACTACTTGAGCCAGTTTTATCTTGTTGTTCCGTTGCTGGAGATGCAGCTAAAACACGAGTTATCAACCACATTTACTTGTAAATAAGTAGTCATCATAAAACATTTTAAAATTTTTTTAGAATTGAATGGAATTATTCAACAATTTAGACCAACGTTTTGCTAACTTACTCGCTAAAATTTTTCCTTCCGACGATTTTTCTCCGGATCCTATTTTGAGACAAAGATTATCAAAAATTTTTATTAAAATTTTTTGAAATATTCGCATATTTTCTTATTTACCTTTAATAGATGTATGGCTCGCATTGTTTGTTTCTTCATGTTCCAGTATTGAAGATAGATCTAAAATCAATGTACATCATTTTAATGATGATTACGTGCCTAAAAGTATCTATTAGTCCGAAATGTAAAAAAATTATTAATTCTTTAAACATTCTAAATGAATGGGTAGGTTTTCAAGTAAGCTGTACAAAAAAGAAATGCGCAATTTAGTTACCTACCAATTGAAATGTCTTTTTGTTCCGGTAATTGATCTTCGGAAGCTGTTTGAGAAAAAAATTGAATGAAAAAGAAAATAATATGTTTGGAAAAATTTTGTAAAAAGTCACCTGCAGAAGAGGATTGTCCTATTCGTTGCAATTCTAGAACAGTTTGTATTGAACAATCATTAAGTAATTAAGTCATAAACGTACAAAACAATAGTTATTTCTCTTCTTAAGGAATTACTGCAGTTGACAATTAGTACATAAGCATTGAATAATGAGAAAAACTATGAAAAACTAATATTGAAATTATTTTCACCGACCACTTAAAAATCCTGCAGTTTCGTGTATTTTTCCAGACGATTTGTCAGGTTGATCTGTTCAAAAGAAACATATTTATAAGTCAAAACGGTGAATCATGCTGTTCAAAAAATTTTGTTTTGAAATATTATCTATACCTGAAGCAGAGGAATTACTACTTTCAGACAATCCTGAAAAATAGATTGGTTAATACAGAGATAAATTCAAAATTTGTAGTGAAAACTTAAAATTTTAAAAATATAATATATATTCTCTTATATGTAGGTACATTTTATTAGGTACATTTAAATACCAAATTATCTTTATATTTCACAACACTATGCAGTCACATACCTTCATCAGAATTAGTTTCTACATGCGTGATCGGAAAACTAAATGAATTTTGTTGGAGTATCTGTCCATTATCTGGGTTGCTCACTGTATGCACTTTATTTTCATGAATTGATCCCGAGCGTACAATGTCAAATTAATTTGATGAAATAAGGTCGGTTTATAGCAACATAAAATAGGCACTTACTACATAACATTTTCGATATAATCCAAAATTACTTACCATCAACTTTACTGCTGCCATTTTTTTTGGAACTTGACTCGTCGGCTAATTCAATTTAAGTGAAATAATTAAATATCTCAAATAAGTATTACGATAAAACATTTTCTATTGCAACGAATTGTTGAAAATGGAAAGCGAACAACTAGCAATTGTGCATTTTACCCGAAGATGAAGATTGATCAGAGTCCTCTTTTTTGACGACAGGTAGTGCTACAACAGCTAAATCTGGTGACGTATTAGCTAAACACATTCAATAAATTTTTATTATCTACATAAATTCTTTTCACAATCTTGATTTTTGACCTGTCGCACACCTAGAGACGCTATGTTTTCCGAAGTCAACGCATGCAAGAAAAAATTCACGCCAAAACGGGAACGTCGCGTAACAACACGTGCCAAGTAGTAGTAGCTTTGTTGCAAATAGCAGTAACTTACAACGTGACGTATTCATTTTGGCGGGAATTTTTAATTGCGCGCGTTGATTTAGGAAAACAGCGCAGCAGAAAAAAACAAGTGTTGCTAGGTGTGTGGCGGTCCTTACAATAATATGTAATCAAATACTTAGGTTTCAAAAATCAGCTCAATTTACTCGAATCTTGAATGGATTAAAACTTACACTTCTCGTTTGTTTGTATACCTACTTATTCACTGTAGCACACCCAAACAGGTGGCTACCCGAATAAAAGCTCCCTCGCTTAGCCGTGAAAAAATTAAAAGTGTTTCACATTTAAGATGAAATTATTACCCAAATCTTTGAAAACTTATCACTTCCGTAACGAGACTTCAAAATTCAAAATACAAACTCCGAGAAATGCACTTTTCAGGGCTTAAAAACACAATTTTTTTCAAAATTTTCGCATTTGCCGCATTCAGGACTTCAAATTTAGCCTTCCCTTGAAAAATTTCTGGGTGCGCCAAAGCTTATTCACACAGATATTTATCCTTAATTATATAATGAATATATATTGACGTATCATATTTAAGGAAGGATAATTTATGTCCTGTGTTTTTGTGGGTGAGCTATTCACTGGTTCAACAATAACAGATTGCTTTGGCTCAACACCTTTTGAAAAGTGGACAAATACAAGAAGTACATACTTATTATCTATACTTCAACTTACTAATATATGTGGTTAAATGTTTAGAATTATTTTTTCATACCTTTAATTACATAGTGGTTGGAATTTTCTTCATCCGAGCTACTGTCAAGTTCTATGTATAAAATTTTTCTCAGTTAAAATACTGCATAATGTAAAAAGCGCAAAATCGAGTAGCATTTTATACAATATTTATATGCTGTGTTTAGTATCAGTGGAAAGTCCCAATAATTGTGCAACACATACCTGACCTTCGGATAGAAGAGACAGAATTATGTTTATTTAAAATTTTTTTTCCAAATCTATGCAACAAATTAAACTATTTTTCCTTTGACAATGGTACTTAATGGATAGAAAGTTCCAGTTCGGCTCTTAGGAAAAAGAATTTCAGTAAAATTTTTAAAGATGGTAGTTTTTCATCATGGTTTACTGGGTAAGTGCATAAAAGATAAAATTATTGAAAAAACAAATTTTTTTATCTGACATTTCATTATTATTTGTAATTCTGAATGAAGAAAGTCTTCTCTTTCGAATGGCATTGACTTCTTTGTCTAACTTGAGTACATCTATGGCCTGTCACACACCTAGTGACGCTACATTTTCTTCATGATTAAAGTTTTTCATTTCACTTTCGGCGTTCATTGCCATCCTAGATAACACTTTTGTAACAGTGATTCATTCAAAAGTGTTATCTACGACGCTACATTTTATTCTGCTAAGCAACGTTTTTCAATACCAGCGCGCGCAATGGAGAAAATTCACACCAAAATGAGAACATCGCGTAGTTTGCTTCTGGTGACGTTGCTTACTTCTCATTATTATAACAAGCGAAGGCGACGTGGTAAACTAGTGATAAAATGCATAAACGTAAGCAAGTAAGAAATGAGCTAGGTTGCCAGAAGCAAGCTACGCAATGTTTTCATTTCAGCGCGCGTCGAGTTTAGAAAACAGCGCAGCAGAATAAAACGTTGCGCAGCTAGATGTGCAATGGATTCAAAGATATGGTCGATTAAATTTGATGAAAACCAAGTTACACGTGAATTATTATGATGATAATTTTTTTAATTTAAATGGTTACTGACTTCATCCTCATATATATCAAAGATGTAGTTCATGAAAAACTGCTATACTAAAAAATTTTCTTTTCAATTCATTAAACCTTAACTTTCGATCTACTATACTTGTCGGGTGAAAAATATTTGAATGGTATGCACAAATTTAAAATTCTTTTCAAGCGAGCATTATCTTTGCTCCCTGTATCTGAAGGTTAGCCAAACATACAGATCATGACTTGGTTATGTTGCATGGTTACTGGTTGAAATGGGCTTCCAATTGAGACTGAACACTCCATATAGGCTCACATCTTACCACTGGAGCGATGCTGTTTCGAATCAATAGCAGAATTATCTCCTTTTATCAGAATAGAATCTAGATGGAGAAAGGTATAAAATATATAGAAGTAGGTATTTGAAATTTTTAAATGAAAATAAATTACAGATAAAATGGTTTGATTTGTCAAATACTACCAAACTCGCATGGATAGTCACAATTAAGTAAATTGGTATCGTACTTGCAGGTGGGTGATTTTCCGTCTCTGCTCTGTGTGGGGCTGTGTTCACTGGTTCTACAACGACAGGTGTCTCTCGAGTAGTAACGTCTAAAAAAGTGGATAAAAATACAAGTATTAGATACTATCATCATACACTCCAACTCACCAGTTTAAGCTGTCAAAAGACTACAAAATTATTATTTTTAATGCATTACTGGAGGTTGGTTGGTGATTTTCTTCATCCGAACTACTGTTAGATTCTGCATGAAAATTTTCTCAATTAAAATACGAAAGTACTGTATATGTACAAAATCATGGAACATTTTAGATAACATCTAAGCTACATCAGCTGTATAAGTCCAACTCTTACCACTAGAGCGTCTATGATTCGAAACAGATGCAGAATTATCTTCTTTTCCCGCAGATGTATCTAGATGGAAGAAATTATAAAATACACCAAAGTATTTTCAATTTAAAAATCGTTTCCGAAATATCATTCTGCAGAATACCAGGACCAAATTCAACAGGCCATTTGGCCAAAATTCAAATTCATATCATCCAACTAATTTTTATTAATATTGATGGAATGTTCTCGATAACGTTATTGAACTTAGTTTAAATTTAAATAGTGCTAGGATTTTTTAAAATTGAGGCTCGAACTCCAAAGTTACAATAACGTTATCAGATGAACACTTGCTTTGACATCGTCATTATTTTACTCCCTATAAATGTAAGATTGTTCTCAAATACCTACTCAAGGACAATGCGTAGTTTAAAAATAAATATTTCATAAAATAATTTAAATTTAAACATGTGATTAGAGTTTGATTTCATACAATTTCAAAAGAAGTCCTCATATTTGGACAGTTACCTACGCATTAATATAGGTACATGAGTAGGTAGTAGGGGTACTAGGTTGCATCTATTTAAAAATACTCGTAAGAATAGATGAAAAAAATGTTAGAAATATAAATGATATAGGTAATAATCTTTCTCGAATTTAAAAAATTGAAAAAAATCGTGCAATTTACCTTTAGATTTTTTCTCCCTATTCTTTGCTACTGCCATCACTGGTGGCGGTGGTGCTGGAGTCGAATTATCTGATACATTTCTAGATTCTTGAAAAAATATAGGTAGAATTTTCATGAATAAATAATTATCGCAGACTCTTAATAGTCCAGTCAAATTAGCACAAAAAGTAACAAAATAATGGAAAAATTGATGGTTAAAATTTGTTTTCGCAGGATTCCAATACAGCACCACTTAACAACGTATACAGAATCAGTCACAATCTCACTGGTGTTTCATCCACAATATCCCCATTTCTACCTCAAAAACAGGTTTTTTACGAATAACTTTGCTTAACTTTATTCCTAAACGCAATAGAGAAAACCCTCGTTTTTCAAAAAATCTTGGAAAAATGCAAAATCCGATATTTGAAAATTTTTTTTAAAAAAGGTGTAATGGTGAAAATTTACCACCAACGATTATTTTAAGTTTAAACATGTGTATAAAATCCATTTTCAAAAAAAATTTCAAAAAATTGTTTTTTTGATTTTTTGAAAATTTTTGAATCTAAGTCAGTTTTTTAGATTGAAAAAATTGAGTTGGAAAACTGAACTTTTTACATCATTTCGAAGTTATTGTGCAACTATTGCGACCCTAGCGTTTGCAGATTTCCAAAAAAAACAAAACTTGACAATCCCCTGTTTAGGGATGCTGAAAGAGAATTGAGCCTACTTGTCTACGAACATTGGCCGCTGGCTCTTGCCACGTAACAGAAACATTACACGGAACACCACGATTTTTTAAAGTGTTTCAATCGATTTTAGAAAAAAGTGTGTAATTAATCATTTTTATTAGAAATTTAACCAGCTACATTTTTTGATTCGACTTTTTTTCTCTATCGAGTTTAGGAACAAAGTTAGGAAAGTTATTCGAAAAAAAAAAAAAAAAGGGTTTTTGGGAGCAGAAATAGGGATATTGAGGACGAAGCATTAGTCCGATTTTGGATACGTTGTTTAAAGGGCGGTGTACTACAATCCTGTGAAAAAATTTTGGCCATCAATTTTCAATTTTCCGTTATTTAAAGCTGATTTGACTAGTCTAAAATATCACGTTAATTTTTTTAAAAATTTCCAAAATTTGTATCAAAAATTTTTTTTGATCTTTACTTGGTTTAAATGTTCATAAACCCTTAATTTATTATAGGTTCAATGAAAATAACATAGAATTTTCTACATTTTTTTCAGTTACCATATTATGTACTCTAAGGTGGGTAAAAAAAAACGATTATTTTTTTTTCACTTGGTACCCTGAAAAACTGGTTGGTAGACAGAGACACCTCAAAAAAATTCTCTCCACGTATGAGCTCTTGATTTTAATAGGAACGT
>FIZR01022381.1:0-11683 GCA_900060175.1 Ferrisia virgata
GGCAGATTAGATATATATGAGTGAAGATAAATTTGGGTCAAAATTCAGTTTTGCTCCATTTTGGGGGAGGGGGTGCTGAGAGGACAAAAGCACAAAAATCGCCACTTTTTAAGCTAATTGATAAAAAATCAAATGTTCTATAGCATATCCAAAAATCAATCTTCCAGCTCAATTAGGAGAAGAGATATGGGGTTTCCCCCTTTTGTACCCAGGCTGTTCCTCCCCCATCTCCCCACCAAATTAAGCTAGGAACTTGAAATTAGATATGTACATTGAGTAGGGGCCCTAAATGTGCTTTCTGGGGGTCTCGATTTTTCAGCCCCATTTCACCCCTTCATAGCCTCTAATATGTGGTTATTTTTTGATCGTTTTTTTATTTTTTGAGTTTGTTCCTCGGAAGTTGAAATGAGGTATGTTGATTTAGTAGGGATTCGAGATGCGCATTTTGGTGGTCTCTCGACTTTTTAGCCCCACTGAACCCTGCCTACCCGTAATGTTGATTTGGGATTCGCGATACTTTTTTTCAATTCTCCTGATTGTAATATTTCACGAAAATCAAGCTGAAAAAGTATCGCAATTCTGAACCCCTTCCACGAGACGTTTCTAGATACGCCAGTGCCACACATCAAATGCATTCATATGATCGTATAACATCCAATAAAGTGATAATTGAATTTTTAAAGAACGAAATGTTTAATTTTTTCCATTAAATACATAGAGATAATTAGAAAAAAAAAAATTTTTCACGTTTGTTTTCTTTTTATCAATGATTCTTTTAAATTTTCGTCGATTCCATCATTGATGAAATATTGATAAGGTTTTCCAGTGAAAGTAGTTTATTGCTGTAAAACTGTGTAGGTGTAAAGTTGAGGGGAACAGTCTAATCCATACATTAGTCTTAACATACATTTCTCTAGGGAACCAAAAACTTTTGGGGAAAAATAATAACAAATTTATTAAGTTATCAATCAGAAAATAAGCAGCATCGCTTTGCCATGATTTTTCAGCCTGACTTTCTTGAAACATGTACTCACTAGAATTTTTACATGAAGAAGGAGACGGGAGAGGGGAATCTTGGAAAAGGCGCATTTAGGATCTCTACCAAACTTATATGCAAAATTTCAATCCCCAGCTCAATTAAAAGGAAAGATATGTCTGCGTGGGACAAATTCGAAAAAATAGCGATAGGTAGATACACCGTTTCAAGGCTGTAAAAAGGTGCAATTAAAGTGAAAAGTCCACAGTTTCTAAAAGTAAGTCTAGTGAACTTACTGAATTCATATGCCAAATTTCAAACCCCTTATCTCAATTTGATGAGATGTTATGCTAGGAAAAGTCTTTTTTCCAGGCCAAAAAAAAGGAAAAATCTTTTCTCCAGTGACGTTGCAGACTGATTTTTGAGTATGATCGACTGATTTGAAAAGAAACTATTTTTGCGATTTTTCTCCCTTATCACTACTTTCACCAAATTTGAACATGACTGAATTTTGACGCAATTTCGCCCCTGCTCGTATAAGTAGATCTATAGATACTGAAACGCTAACATGGAAATTAGCGGGTACAGCAGTAAGAAAATTATGAAAATTTTTTGTCTAGAGTTACTCAGGACTTCTCTGTTAGCAGCGCTGTTTACTAATTCCTGTTCCTATTCACAATTCTGATTGGCCAAGATCTCAAACGTAGATTCTTTTATATTTCTGTCTAGCGAAAGAATAATTTCTGCCCAATGACCAGATTTCAATCTAAAGAAAGAATAGCTTCTGAGTTTCTGATCAATGACCGTCGAATCAGCATTAGTGAACAGCGCTTCTACAGGGAAAAACAAACGGAACTCTGAACCGTAATCCGTTTACTCCTAAAGTAGGAGATTTCCATTTTGGTGTTTCATTTTTTATAAGTAAATCTAATAAATATTTGGGATGCGAAAAAATTGTCTTAATGTTCATTATGACCTCAAAATGGATTTTATCGACACCCTCCACGCTTCTGCTGTAGTGAATATTCCGTAACAGGCTAGTTTTCTTTGACAACACGACGTAGAAAATCAAGCTAAAAATCTGTTCTATTGGACCAAATTGAAGTAGGTAATTATCTACCAACCAATGTTTACTTTGATATCAATTTTATTGGAGCATTTGCATTTTGTAATTTTTTACGCTTGAATTGCCAGCGATTTACGGATCTGTTGACTCATCCTGAATACTAATAGGTTTCTCTGTGCTAATAGATTCGGTTTTCAAGTCTGGATAGTAGTCATCGAATGTAGGAGTAGGGACTTTTTGACCGGGTAAAAACTGCAAGAAAATGTACACCATGCGATTGACTATCGAAATACAGTACTTGGATTAGAAATGATCGACTAAAAAAATTACTTACGTCTTCACGAACCCAGCAAAAGTCACCGAAAAGGGGTCTCAGTAGGTCGAATCGTTTGGCAAAATTTTCTATGTTCAAGTTTGGTGGTAATCTGAGAAAAATTTTTTAAATTAATTTATTAAAATTATGATTAGATGATATTTTCACGAATTTGAAGATACATACTCTTTGCCACGTAGTTCATCGTAGCTCATGTTATTGGGTTGTTCGTAAACTAAAAATACTACCCTCGTTAGAGCTGAAAAAAAATTAAAATTTCCATAAGTAGTTGCATGGAATATGGTATGCATAGACCTATCGAGTACAGATACGCATGTGATGGGCAAGCATAATTTATTTGATAAAAATAATTAATTACGTTTATAATGCGGATAGGCGGGTACACCATAAGGAGTGATAGGTTCTCCATTTCCTGTTAATTTTCTACTACCAGGAATATTAATTACAATATAAGGTCTCCAGTTCCTGTCTTTTTGTTTATACATATCTGCTGCATCAACATCTGTAATCATGGAAATCGATTTGAAATTTCAAAACAATATATCATGAGTAGGATCTGGTAATTTCAAAGTAAAATAACATTACTATGCATAATAAACGTGTAAAATCCTCTTTGTAATTTAGGAAATTCAATAATTGGAGGTTCTCTTATGTATTCTCGAGGTAGCATGGTACCTAAGTTGATCATAATGGTCTTATTTTTAAAATATACCTGAAAAATGTTCCTCGTAAGGTTATTCTTTAGTAGCTTTGGAGATGAAAATCGATTCGAAGGTAGAGTTTACTTTTAATTTATCAGGAGGTGGAGCTATTAGATGATCTGGAACTATATGGGCATCTTTAAATTGGAAAAATACGTCGTTGAATTTGGATCCTCGAAATTTTCTTGTTTGTCGCAACATCTACGATGATAATTATCTCTTTAGGAATATAGCTTTATTATTTTACTTAAGTAGATTATGTATTTTTGCTTACTTCTGCAGGTGAAACTATTGTACTAACGATACAAAGAAAGGAGAAAATTTTCAACATTTTTCTCACCGTGAACGCATTAGTATCGAATTTAATTGGTGATCTTGGCTTGGAGATTGTGATTTTTCAAAGTTCTCACCTTTTAAAGATATCAAAAATGATTCGTATCACTTACGTAGGTACCTACTTTAATTATCAAATATTTTCTATTTTTTTTTTTTAATGTATTTTACTAGCAGTTTAGAACCGTAATTTTTTTGTTTCAGGAAAGTAACATTTTAATAGATACTAATATTTTTAACAATGATTCTTCACTTTAAAAAAATTTTTTAATCAGAAATTCAACGGAAATTCTTAGGGCTTACGTACAAAAGCGTTTCATATCGACTATTTAATTGATCGAATGATAACATGATTAATGAAATAAGAAAGTAGAATCATTTCGGGTGTATTGAACAGTGCTACCTGTTGGTAAAATCGTGATAAGATAAAAAAGTTTCTTTCAGCTCTTTTAATATCAATGATTAATTTATGCGATAACTTTTACTTTACTTAAAATGAGGATAAGTGGGAGGAGAGAAAAGATTACGAAATAAAGTTAAAACGAACAATATAAAAAATTCAACTTTCTGAATTAATGCTGAATCCTTTTTAAAAAAATAACGAATAATTTTGCTAATTCATTGAAAAAATGAAAAAGTGAAAAATTACTTCAATTGCTCTTCCAATAAAAATATTATTTTATCCAAATTTTACACCAATCTGTACGCTTTAAATAAAAAAAAATTTACGAGCATACTTCATACGTAAGTCG
The DNA here is from genome assembly GCA_900060175.1 of Ferrisia virgata. Classification (NCBI taxonomy): domain Eukaryota; kingdom Metazoa; phylum Arthropoda; class Insecta; order Hemiptera; family Pseudococcidae; genus Ferrisia; species Ferrisia virgata. Next base: position 4,163 of record FIZR01022381.1, read on the forward strand.
ATGGGCAGCTAAAAACGAAATATCTACCAAGTGAGTACTGGCACTGGGTAATCTCTAGAAAGTATGTAAATACCGGTTTGGAACGAGTTATCAAAGGTAGTCCGTAGTCAACGCGGACTACCTCAGTAGGTCGACTCTACCACGGTTGTGTATTCTCGAGAATCCGACGGACTTCTGAAACGGTCTGAGGAACTGGAACGATTTGGAACGATTACTTCAACACATTTTTCAATTGAGGAACGGATACGGAACGGAGCGAAACAATCGTTTCGGTTTCAAGTCTTGGAAACGTGACGCCCAAGTACAAATAACTTTATTTTCTTATCTTTATTAAATTACAAAAAGATAATAAAAAAATAAAAAGTTGAAAAAAAACCAGAACGTTTAGGTTCTAAGTTCCGAGAAAGCGAACGAACAAGTTCGAAACGAGCCGAGCACCCAGTGTCCCGTTACGTTTTAACGTCAAGTAAATTTACTTCTTACTTTGAGTTTTAGTTAATTCAAGCTCAAGTAATATTTTGATTTGTAAAATTTTCTGTGGGTAATTTTCTGTTTGAATTTTTTCAGATTGCTATGCACGCATAAATGTACGTTGATATTCCTCGAACACCGAATTCAAAAATCAAATTTATGGTTAGCTAGCTACCTAGCTACATACATACGTATGTATCAAAATTGGAAGTTGATTTCTCGAATACTTGAACTGGTAGGCACTTCTGCACCAATGTTATAATATGTAGCATTACGTTGTTTATGCCAGTAGGTTTCCATTTAAATTCAATAATCTAGCAACATTATATCAGTCATCTTTCCTACGTGCTAATATTGAAATTGTATAACTGTATAAGTATTAACGTTAGCCTAATCCGTCGTCTTGTTGCCTATTCGAAGAAATGATTTATTACAAAATGTAATTCATCAAGATCAACAGAACTGATTTGCTCCAAAAACATTTACCGGAGTCAGTTATCATCAGTAGAGTTTATCACAGTACGAAAACTATTCTGTTTCTGTGAACATGTTACGTTTATGTATCTTGTTGCTGATAAGTTTCGCTACGATAGTATTAATCAATTCCGACGGTCTTTTTCAATACGAAGCAGTAGAAATAAGCGGTCTCAGCGATCTCGCAGTAAGTTCATTTCGTCAACTAAGCAAAATAAAGGTCATGTTGAAATAGCACAAATATTATTAATAAAACAGCCTTCAAGCGAAGATATTTTAGAATTTCATAAATATCTGGAAAATGCAAACAATTCTGCATATGATCACATACCTCTATTTGGTTATTACCCTGAACTTATTCAAAACCCTTTAATAACAGAATTCAAAAGAGCGGCTATTTGTCCATATATTATTCCGGTACCGCCTCTTAAAAAATGTTGGGTACGTAAAATCCATCTCCCTTTAAATATCTATAAATTGGATCTTTTACTTCAAATCAACTTTCCAAGCACTAATTAACAAACCCATTTCCAGGTATATTGGGATTATTGTGTTAGGGCGAATTTGGGAAATCGACATAGAAGATGGTATACAGCTTTCAAGGCTCCGAGGGTTTCATGGCGTGGAGATGAGGATGCTCTCTATACTCTGATAATGCACAGTACGTACAGGTAGTTAGGTACCTACTATAGATAATTGCGAATACTTACTTGTAAGAAATATGTAGAGATTTTATCCATGTGATAATAAACTTAGTATTATTGTCTGTCTAAATTTTATACTGTTACTGTTCAGATCCAGATGTACCTATTGGTAATTTCTCATTTAGAAGATGGCGTCCGTGGGTTGTTGGTAATATTCCAGGACCTTGTAGAGTCGATGATGGATTCGTTTTATACGATTACAATCTTGATTACAAACCTGTTGATACGTGTAAGTTGAAAGGACCTGAATAGGATCTTTGGTTTGATAAGTTTAAAACGTAGAATATTTTATACGGTCTTGTTTTGCAGTTCAACGTCATGTGTTTCTGGTGTTTAAACAAAAACATCCGATCACTTTTGATCCTAGAGATATTTATAAGTAAGTAAGGACAGTTACAAACACTTCCTGTACTTTTATAAAAATATGAAGGTTGTAGAATTATTTCAGGGTGGGTAGTTTATTTAAAAAAAATAAAATCTCACTATTTCTTACGTACTTTACAGACCAAGAACCCTGCAGCGATTCAACTTGACTAAATTCATTTACAAATATAAATTAGGTAACCCAGAGTATGGAAACTTTTATTACAGCTTTCTTAACAAATATTAATTTCGAAAAATAATTATTATAAAAAGTAGACCACTTCATTTCATCAAAAAAACTAGAAAATGAGAAAAACATGTTTTCAAATGATTTTCTTTGTAAATTAGTACAAAAAATAGAAAAATTTCACCAATTTTTTTCGTTATTAATTTTTTTTTTGAAATCGAAAATTCGTCTACTAATCAAATATAATGTTAAAGAAATTTGAAAAATTTATCGAAAAAACTACTAAAAAAAGAGCAAAATAATATGAATAATTTTTTTTATTTATTATTCCAATTTACAAAGAAAATCATTTTAAAAATGTATTTTGCTATTTTGCTCATTTTCCAGTGTTTTTAGTGAATTTTTCGAATTTTCATCTTTACACTTGATAATTACCTAATCGTATTTTTACTTTCAAAAAGAAATCACGAATGAAAAAAAATTGGTTTGTTTTTCTTATTGTTATTTTATTAATTCAGTTAATTCAGTTTTTGTTATTTTTTTTAGTTCTTAAAAATAACGTTTTTTCAGTTTTTTGTTTTTGTTTTCAGTTATTATTGAGATATATTGTAAAAGGCATACGCATACTTATTAAAGAATTTGTTATACTTCTTTTTCAGGAATATCTCTCGAATTTCACCAAATTTTCACCTAAATTTTTTTTTTATTTTCTGAAAATGATTGGATTTTTTATTGTCTAAAATATTGGTCCTTTTCAAAAATTGTGTAAAACTTCCCTTTTCATAGAAAAAAATTAAACATGATGAAAAGAGGCACATCACTCCATATAACAAGAATGTATCTTGCCGAATTTTTTCTCGAAGTGAGTAAACTCAGGTCTCAATTCGTTGCAAATTTTTGCAATCGACTTCGACTTTTATAGTTTTTTATGTTTACAACAGGAGTTGTACCTAATGATACTGGATTAATATATCTTGATACTTGTTTATATTCGCACAATGTGATATTTGAATTATCTGTAGTATATGTACGCAGAATATGTACGGATGACTTCATTTAATTTAACTTAACAGTTGATACTTGGAAAAAAATATAGATTAATGCTCTTCAACCAATTGGATGTCTTTATTTAGAACTTTCAAGACATCCTATTGGCTAAAGGAATATTTGCTTAAATCTTTGTAAGTGTTTACTGTCAACGCGTCGACCTAAATCATGGTTTGTTTGAATCACGGTTTGAAATTTGCTTTCTTCGTTGTTAAGGTTACGTCAGACTTGAACTTGAACATGAATACCCTTCCAAATGATGCCGTTTCTATGAAAAATTCTCATGTGAAAAACTGCTCGTACACTACATCTAAAAAGTACCATGTGGAATGTACCTGGAAAATACAATACTTCACGTCTCATCATTGTCCTGATCGTGAAAATGCGATGAAATCTTCAGTTTTTCCTTCATGTAACGATTCTTGTACGTGGTATTTGGACATTACATTTCGTTACGATTGTTCCTATAAGGATTGTTGGGAAGAACAGTTAACCTAATTCAACATTCATTAGATGAATTTGATCCAGTATCAGGAGAAGTGACATTTTCTATCATGAACTCGGAGGGCAAAAAGATCAATGAATGTCAAAAAAAATTTGACATCGCTATTCTCCACAATAAAAGTGATTACTCTAGTTATTTCATTAAACATGCTGACTTGATAAGTAAAAGCTACGAACTCCTGTCACATGACGAGTTAACTATTTACTGTAAGGTTTTTTTTACCTCACTAAAAGCTACTACTCCGATCTTTAGTAGTCGTAATACTGCTCCGTCACAAATACCAGAGCCAGATTTGATGAACGATTTTGAAAATTTATTAAATAGTATGGAATTTTAGTGACGTTATAATATATGTATATTATTTCATGCTTTTTGTGATTCGCTCATTCAACTTTTTCCAATTGCATACACATTAAATGCAGAAAACAACCGAAAAATGGAGATTATTTTAAAAAAGATCAGCAAGGCGCTCTTCCTTATATCATGATTACGATGAATGTGATGAAACTAGTTCTCTACGCTGATGAGTGGGGGTATTACTTGTTATTGTACCTAAAATTACATGTAATCTGATATGATTGTTGGTTGTATCGAGCAGGGTATTTTAGCTCTTAGTATTTGCACACGTATGATGCACTCAAGCGAATTGTTTGTTGTTCCTGTATTGAACTGTTTCGTTGAGGGTAAGTCGATTTTTATGATTTTATTAGTGGTCTGTGTTGTGTTTAACTATCAATGCATTATCAGTTACGTCGAATTCTCGTTGTATAAAATAATATATTTTAATTTGAATTTTGATGTTTCGTGTAGAACTAAATATTTTGTTCGAGCTGATTCGTTCGGTTTTAATCAAGATTCTAAGTCAATCTGTAAGTTGATTTTTTAATTATTTATGCAAATGTATGCTGCTTCTTCTAGTTGTACATATTACACCGAGTGTTTTTTTCTATTTGGATTGTTGGCGTCGGAGTTTGAAAATGTCCAAATTAAGGCATTCTAATTATGGTCCATAAATATGGACCAGTTCGTAAAGTGGCTCTCATCATTATATTTTCATTTCTAATGGTGAAAATTCATTGTAAATGACGCACTTGATGAGAAAACTTTTGAAGAAGTCTTAAGATATATTAATAGAGGTAAAGTTGAGACCTTGAAAAACCCCTGTACTTGAATTATTACCCGTAGCTGACACTTGTAAACTCGAAAAGTTGAAAATGATGTGTGATAGCATATTGTATGAAATGTTAATTGAACAGACTTTGGTTCACCGTGAACCAAAGTCTGTTCAATTTAAATTAGAGTCCTGATTATCAAAACAAAAATGTAAACAGTGTGCTATCAACCAATCAAATCGATAGAAATCTGCTGGATATTGAATTTCTCGCAATCTGATTGGTTTGTGATAATTATGTTTGTAAATTTTGTGAAAATTTGAGATGATTTTAAGTCAAAATTAAATTTTAACAAAACTGAAAAATATTTGTGAAAATTTGAAATGAATTTAAGTCGAAATGAAATTTTTACGAATCTGAAATAGTTTTGTCAATATTCGAATCAGTTTTGTTAAAATTTCATTTCGATTTAAATTCATTTTTGATTTTTACAAAATTTTTTTGTTAAAGTTATGTTTTGATTTCAGTTTATTTCATGTTTTAATAAAATCCTTTCCGATTTGTTGAAATTTCGACTCGACTTAAATTCATTTGAAATTTTTACAAAATCATTTCAGATTTGTTAAAATTTCAATTTGATTTAGATAAATTCATTTTTTATTTTTATAAAATTATTTCTGCAGTGTTGAAATTTTATTTCGACTTTAATTCATTTCAAATTTTTACAAAATTTTTTCAGATTTGTTAAAATTTGAAATTAACGCAAGTCGAAATAAAATTTTAACAAATCTGAAAAAATTCTGTGAAAATTTGAAATGAACTAAGTCGAAATGAATTTTGAACAAAACTGAAAAATATTTTAAAAAATCTGAAAATGAGCAAATTATGTTTTAAACGATTTTGTTTGTAAATTGAAATAATAAACAAAAAAATCAACCACATTTTGCTCATTTTCTAGTTTATTTGATGAATTTTTTGAACTTTTGTCGTTGTACTTGAAAGGGGAAAAAACTGGAATGGAGTAGGTATAGAATTCAATAATTTTTTTTTTATTTTTTGGAAGTCCTACTTCCATAAAATTCCACAAATCTTGAAATTCCAGGTTCTGGTTCCTAATTCTTTTTTTCAAATTTTTATAAAATATTCATGACTTCTTATTCGTTCTAAGACGATTAAATTCCTTGGGTTCCACTTCCTACTTCCGAATTCTATTCGTATCGCTGGTTTAATTAACCATTGTATCATTGAAAATTTGAATTATCTGTAAAAATAGGAACAGAACAGAACAGAACAGAACGAAATCCTTAAAATATTTGGACGGATCCGATCGGATAGAGTAAATCTAATTGAACGCTTTTTTGAAATTTCGGAGCGGAATGGAACAAAATAATCGTTTCGGTCTGATGCCTTGTTTTTTCTGTTCTTTTTATTGTTTAATTTGAAATTTTAGCGAAAAAAAATTTAAAGAGCTTTTAATCTTTATTTAAATTGAATAATTAATCAGTTGTACAGTGGAAGTGATTACTTTTCCTGTTCTTCAGAACAGAAGAATACAAGTAGACTCAAACAAATGAATTAAATAAATATTTAAAACTGTTTTAAATTTTGTTATTGCTAAAATTTCAAATCATACAATGAAACGAACAGAAAAAAATTAAGTAAATAAACAATCTGATACAGATAACACGTCGTTAGGACATCAGCCGTGACGTCATAAGAAGGGCTCTAGAAACATTAATGAAGTTCTCCTGAATTGAACAGACTTAAAAGTTTATAAATGTACGTGAAGAGCATGAGACCAAGCGTACGTATCTGAAGTAAAATTGAATACGAATGCAATCTAATCTGTTATAAATACATTATGAAGACTTCGATCGGATTACATTTAATTTTCGTCACTTAATTGTTTTTCGATTAATTTACAAGAACTAATGATACCGGTGAATTTGTCATTCACTTTTAATGAATATCAATATTTTGTTTGAAATGTTTGATGAAAAGTTTCCTTTGACTAGTGTGTCGTAAGGTGGTAATTGCTTGTTCGGATTTAGATTAATGCCAAATTTTAACCTTGTGTTTCTAATCTGGCGACATGAAAAAATTACCAGCCCAAGGATTTCCCAAACCGTACTTTTTGGAGAATTTCTGCGGAAAGAAGTGTTCTCGATAGGGTTGCCTGCGCAAAAAATTATGTCGATATTGGTATTACATTCGTACGATATGAATTATCCGGAAGCATTAGAATTAATTTCAACTTACGTGAGATTGTTGTAATCAACTTCGTTGAAAACTGTCGTCGGTGGTTCGTGGTAAATCAGAAATACGTGTCGGTGGAATCCTGTTGATGAATAATAGTAAATTATGTAATTAGCCTGATTTTCTATATCATATGATCAATGAAAACCAAGTTATCAACTCCCTTGTATCCAAGACGAACCAGACCTGCTAACAAATTAGGCTAGTGATGGATATCAAGTTGACCACCAAAGTAAATCAGTTTTTCAGGTAGCATACCTAACCCCTAAAAATGAAATGGGAAATTGATAGACTATTTTAGAAGACTTTTTAAAATTCCTAGTAGGGAAAAAGAAATATCACGTTCCACGATGCATAACATTCTGTAACAGAGGAAATATGTAGTTGTGTACAACAGCATTG
>FIZR01022383.1:0-28302 GCA_900060175.1 Ferrisia virgata
TTGGGACATTTGTATTTTCTGCAGAAGTGGATTGCTATAGATTTAGTTGGAGAAATTTTTTTTATTTCAGTAAATTCTTGGTAAAATAGACCGAGTACACATACCTTCATCTATTTAAGATCTGTTTCCTACGATTTCGCTCTTTTCAGGGCTTCTCATACAGTATAAATGGTTAAAAAAAATGAATAATTGCCTTTGAGAGTCAAAAAATAGATGAAATATGTTCTTAGCGATGAAATTTTTTTCGAAAAATCATTTTCTGAATTTTCAACAAATTCATTTTAATGCACGTAAAAAATGGCCTTTTTAGAGTGACCTTGAAAAATTGTCTGTGGTGGATAAAATTGAAATATTGAGCTTAATCATATAAAATTTATGTCCTAAATCCATTTCAGGAGGGTGTTTCTCAAAAAAAAAATGTCCTTGGTGATTTTTCAAAAAATCGTAAAAAAACGTAAAAAGTGACATTTTTAAAAAATCTCTGAAAAAAAGGGGAAAAGTAAAAATTTTTCAACAATAATCATTTTGAATTTAAATATATATCTATAGTAATTCTTTTTATTCAATTTTTTAAAAAGTTTTAAAAACTTTTGAACTTTAAGTGAGTTTTGCAAATTTAAAAAATTGAGTTTGTGGGCTGAAATTTTTACCACGTGCTTCTAACGTCATTTTGACACTATTGTGACCCCACAGCTTGCTAAATTTCCCACAAAAAAAAAAACGAATTTAGGTTCATTTTTTTGGGGAAATCTGCAAATGGTGAAGTTACGATAATTGTAAAATTACCACAAAACTACATTGTAAAAATTTTAGCCCTTTAACTCGATTTTTCCAACCTGTAAAATTGACTCAAAAATTCAGAAATTTTCAAAATATCGAAAAAAAATGTTATTATACTTTTTGTCGGGTGTTCGTGGGCACTGTTACTTGGAGGGGTGTTTATTGTCAATGCAGCACCTACCTAAACCACCTCGAGCATCAACCGGACACTCGCAAACTCAGAGGGGAAGATGGAACCAAGATGGCTAGCTGCTGTTCATACCCCACAGTCTCTGCTACAAATTATCAAAAATCAGTTTTGAAGTGTAAATAGCTAGGAACGTAATACTGGAGTAGTGCACAATTCGAATCCGTACTCTTCAACTCTTCCCTTATAAATTTTAAGCCTAAGCAAGAAAAAAATTCTGAGCGTACAATCTATATGATTTTATTGAATGAGTTGGTTACATCATATCAATCCTGGGTCCGAGAATATATAGTGTTTTGTGACATACTTTTTAAGCGAGTAGCATTTATTACGTACACATTGCATGGAAACGCAAAGCACTGCAAGGTTGAAAAAATTTTCCAAAATGGAATTATTATACTCACATTAATTTATATCCAAAATGATCACTGGGAAGAAGTTATCACCACTAACCCTCTTTAAAGGGATTTTTAAAAAATGCTACCGTTCGTATTTTATCACAATATTCTGAAAAAAAAAACTACGATGGAAAGTTTTTGGGAAACTCTCACCAAAAATTGATTTAAGACAAAAATTTCAGCCAATCGAGCGCAATATTTTAATTTGACCTCCTGGGCTGATTTTTTAGGGACGCTCAAAACCCCTGGTTTCTTGTGTTTTTTCAACTTTTTTTTACTTTTTCATCAATAAAAAATTTCTTTCTTAGAAATATTTTTACGTAAAATTTTACATACCTAAACGGAACATGACCTAGAGGAAAATCTCTGCCAAGCACAAATAGGTAACTTTTTGTAAAACTCAAGTCTGTCGCGATATGATAATTCGCAAATGCAACGAAAACCACCTCAACTGCGATAAATTACACCCCTTATGCGTTTTTTGAATTTACTTGTACGTTTCAAAATATGAATACATATTTAGTACACATACGAACGATGTCAGCCTTGAAATCTATGTACCCTAGACCTACATTGAAACATCATCGCGTAGCACAACCCTTTATACAACAACGTAGATATAAAAACCCTTACCCGTCTGCTTAACTTGGTTTTATACCAGTAACCCACTTTTGTATCGGATACCTCACCAAAGTACGTATTATAAGGTACCCATAAACAAAATTGTCTTCAACGCAAATATTGGCCACTTACCTGAAACAAAATAAAAACAAATTAAATATTTACAAAAGCGGAAAAAACACAGCTTATAAATATTAATTCTTAAGCTAAATTCAATAATACTATAATTTTCTTTACATACTCGAATCAGAATTTTCTTTCGACTTTTCAAATACACTGAGCACATTACAACACCATAATATTGTACTTAGAACAAAACGAATTTAAAAATACGTATACACACAATGTAAAAATTACACGTCGATTACTTAATATTCATTACGCATTATTCAGCAGTTTTAATTCCAAGTAACCAACCTGAAGCTTTCATAATTCAGATAAATTTTTAAACTATTGAAGTTACGTGAATTATTATTCTTGGCATTTATGGATCGTTTTCTTGTACATCAATGGTAGTTTTACCTCACTCCTTCCTCCCCCTTTCCAGCACATCAGGGATGTACATGTTAAATTTCAAACCTCCAACTCTATTTGGAGGGAGTATAAGCGTGGTACAAACACGAAAATAGGTAAAAATTGAACCTAACCTAACCAGGAACTACATTTAAGGGACTGAAAGGTAGTGTAATAGGGGCTTAAATCTCATTTTTCTCAGAAGAGATTTCTAAAATCCCAGAACCCCTGAAAGGCACATTAAAGATTTATACTACATCATCATGGCAATTTTCATTCCCAACCCCTAACCATAGATGAGATTGAAGGGGGACGCGGGGAACTAGGCCCCTCGATATGGTGAATTAGCCCCCCCCCCCACAAGAAAATTTTTCTGTTTACTCTAAAACATGACTAGCGATTTTTTGAAATCTGTTAAAATTGTAGTACAATTTAGAAATAATTCTACCATCAATGTTGTTTTTTCTCTTGTAAAATTCACAAAATTGGAGCTAAAACTTCGAAAAAGGTACCTTTTTTCATTTTAAAATTATTAAAAAAAAAATTCGCCTTCGCTTCGCTGGGGCATTGATACATGCTGCTCATTTCTAATGGTAACAAAAATTAAGCTTCTGGCCTTCCTTCCCCCTCCTCTCCTTCAAAAGAAAAACACCTTTAGCTTTCTTAAATATAGGTATTTTTTCAAATTTTTTGCTTTCCCACGCTGGGAGCTTTGCTCCCTCCCCCAGGCCAAATCACCTATCTCCTCATATGCCCCTACTTTGCCCAGTTAACTGAGTAGAAAATTATGCGAAGAACCTGTTTTTTAGCTAGTTTTTCTATGTCATATTGCCATTGAAAACCAACCTATTACCGCCATTTTTTGGTCATAGAAAACTATTAAGATCATTTTCGACGGTGACAGATATTTATTTTAATTTTTTTTCTCCTCAAAAACTAAAAATCATACAGTTTGCTCGATATACACCAAAATCGCCATATTTAGACCTATATCAGTGGGCTTAACCTTCGGTGAAAATTCAGTCATGTCTAAATTTTAGTAAAAGGGTGCTGAGGGGCAAAAGTCGCAAAAATTATTCCTTTATGAGCCAATTGATAGAGAATCCAAAGTTGCACAATGTATCCAAAAATCAGCCTCCTAGGTCAATTAGGAGGGAAGATGTGAAACGTTTTCCCTTTTTGACCATGAAAATACTGTTCCTCTCCCATCTCCCTTTCGAGTTAAACTTAGGAAGTTCCAATTTAGTATACAGACTTAGTAAGGGCCATGAAATTTAAATTTGGGATGCAAATTTAGTATAGGCTCTAGATATACCTTTTGAGGGTTTCTACTTTTCAGACTCTTTGCACCTCGTAACAACATTAAAAATGTGGTTTTCGAGCGAAGTTTCTTAATTTTTGAGTTTGTCCCTCCCATATTTCCCCTCCAAATTGAATGTAGATTTAGTATAGATTATAGATGTGCATTTTGAGGGTTTCAGCTATTCACTCAAAAATCTACCAGTACCCCTACCACTGTATAAGAAAAAACATCTCACAACCCGTTTTTTTTTTTATTCCATGAGTGGAAAATTCGAAAGGAAGGAACCTCCTTACCTTACTTTCTAATTAACGCGAGAGACTGATTTTTGAATGATTCTCTATCGATTGAATTGAAAACGAACCATTTTAAAGATTTTTGTGTCCCATGAAGGATATCCGGTATAACACTAAAAAAAAGAAGCACGTATTCTACTTGTCATAAATCAAAAATTCTGTTGAAAAATTGTTCTTAAATCTCACCTCTGAAAACATCATTGTACTTAAAGATTACTCAAATGTGACTACATCACCCTAACATATGCACCAAAATCTTCAAACCTGAGAGCGTTACTACAGGGGCTGTAGGGGGGTGCAATGAATCTAAAAAGTCAGAACTCCCAAAAGGCACATCTAGGGCCCTGCTTGACTTTTTGAGGAACACCCCTTTTCCAAGTTCAAAAAAGGGTGAAAATCCCCACATCTCTCTTTCTAATTGACTTAGCAGGTTGATTTTTTGATATGTTATACAATTTTCGATTCTCCACCAATTGGCTCAAGAAGGGTCAATTTTTGCCATTTTGACCTCTCTGCACCCCCTCCCCCAAAATGGGTGAAAACTGAATTTTGACCAAGATTTATCTTCACTCATATGTATCTAATCCGCCGCCAAATCTGGCATGGCTAAAAATCGTATCAATAGTCTTTTGGGACCACAAAACGGATTTGTATTGATGAGCAGAATACGTGGTTTTTCTCTTTCAGGAAGTACAGCGGACATCTTGTATATTTGCCAATCCAAGCTTATCAGCAGAGCTTGACGGTACTGAGCTGTGCAAATAAGTTTTAGTCTTCGGATGAAGAAGTAAGTAAAAATCTGGCATGCTTAAAAATGCTCCTAATGATCTTCTAGAACCTCAAAATAGTTTTTTTTAATATTTTTCCCTTTTCTATCTGCCGCAAGTCGATAGCACATATTGGCTTGCTGTTTTTTTTGTTTTTTTTTTTTCACAATACGACGTAGAAAATAAGAAAAAAAAAAATGAATAATATCATCCTAAAAGACAACGGAAAGAAATACGCGACGACATAATGAACCAGTACAGGGGGAAAATTTACTTTCCAATCGTTTTCTCATTTTGTTCGAAATAATCTGCTGATAATGTTACCTAAAATAAGGTAACTTTCAGCAAGCAAGCAAGCAAGCAAACAAGCCAGCCAGCTAGTGAGCCCATTGCCGTAAAGTAAAATTTATAAGCTGCTTATTTTTTGGGCGAAATGTAAATACGTCGAAAATCCATTTTGCTTTGCTTATTTCAGCGAAAGAAGACGGTTGCGTTGCGTTGCGGCGCGACACGACGTAAATTTTTTCACACAGAGATTCCGTAGGAAAAATTTATATAAAAATTAGCTTTTACTTCCTAGAAGCTTTTAGCGACTACATCTTTAGAAAGTAAAAGTTAAACATGTTAAGAATAGAGCTTTTCTCGGCTTATTTCCATAAAACCATCGAGCGCGTAATAAAAGGCGAAAAATCAATAGACTTTCTACTTTATTAACAAATATCCCGCAGAATAAACCAGGCTCGTTTTTCCGAAATGCGAGAAACGAAGGAAAAAAAATTTCTCCTTCTAAGACTTTTAATATTTCATTAAAAAAATAACTCGCGAGGTGAACTGCATAAAATTAAAAACTTGGTCTCGAGATGATTATATTACTGTGATGGTGGTATATAGACATTTCAGCCGAAGCTTTTTACACCCTGTCTCTGTTCCTCGCTCTTTTCTCTTCTCTTTCTTTTCATTCTATTCATGGCTGGAAAATTCAAAACCATTTCGCTTTCGGCGAACGAGCGACGCGATAAAATGCGAAAAAACTCAAACCGCACCCTTAGTCGACAAAATCCGTTAAATGATTCATCTCTTTAACAGAATCGTATACAGCTACTTTAGCCAATTGGTTTAAAATTTTTATTAATTTTTTTCTTTCGCTCTCTCAAAAATATATTATAGCGACTACGCTAATTAGTCGATTTATCCAGAACGGAAAATAAAACCTAACGTTATGATGGTAACTTGCATCTGGATGAACTTTTTTTTTGCCCACTCTGAAAGCCGACACTTTGCCAATTAAAGTAAAGTAATAAATTATCGCGTTCAACTCGTGTTCGCGACACGACTTGCAGCAAGTGGCCAGCTTTGCTCGTAACATATTAGCTCGATTTTATCAAGAAAATTATTCAAGCAATTCTGCTGAGAAGTAGGCCAAGTGAATAAGTATGAAAAATTATTTTTCGGCTGTATCGTCCAATAAAAGAATTTTAACTGAATTTTTACCACCTCTTTAGCAACGGACGTAGCAATAAGTCTATTATATTTTTTTGAAATCGAAATTCAATTACTAAAATTCTAGAATAATTTGCTGGTAAATAACGATCGAATCTTTTAACAGTAAAATTATCGGTGCATACTTTGTTGATGGTGTAGTAAGGGAGAGGGGTGAATTGTTTACATTTTTCCATTCGAGTTTTTCTCATCTTCTCCCTTGAGAATCACATGTCGACCTACGAAAGCAGATATTTTGTTAACAGAACAACTGCAGGTGCAATTAGCATGCACTTTGTTCGTACAGGCACGAAATATTTGTAAACTATAGGTTTACAGTAATTCAAAGTATGAAAATTCGTGCTAGGTGAATCGATGGCCAACTGACTACGACTACCTGAATAAGTCTAGATTTCCATTCATTTCAAAATAGGCAATCTAATCCTTTTGACACGAATGTAAACATTAATCAGTAATAATACAGCGGAATGAGGCTATTATTTCGATAACGTTGAGCAAGTGAAAGGCAACTGCAGATAAAGGGTCTGTAGTAATATTCGAGTACATGAAGGAATGAACGAACAAACGAACGAAGAACGAACGAATGAACGCTGAACAGACATTAAATTGCATTGCACGTCATTTCAATACATGCAATTGATAAACACGAATAAGCAAAATTTACTTCGGATTTAAATGAGATGCACCATCCAATGAAATTAAAATAATTATTGTTTCGAATACGAGGGTTGGTTTGCCAATAATGACGAGGCTCGTAATTCGATTTGTTTCATTCAAAAAAAAAGTAGCAAAATCGTAGAATATTAATAATTTTTCAATTGATCGGTAGTACGCATTCAATTTTTTTTTATGAGGTCAATGATTGGCGAGATGGTTAAAATATTTATACATTCAACTAAAAAAACAGAAGTGATTAAAATAGCAATCAAATCATGAGTCGTGATCAAGTTAAATGGAGAAGGCCTTAGAATATTTCTACATGATGTTTCAGCACTCTTAATCGAAAAAAAAAATTCACAGCGTTGTAAAATAATTTCAATAACAAATTCGTATTCAGCACAAAAAATACTTCCAGAATCACCTATTTTCATTTGGAAACATTCAACCCGAAAACTACATTTCGAATTGAGACTTTCAATTTTTATAATGTACCAAAAAAGATTTATTTCATTAGTGATCAATAGATTTTCAGTTTCTGACCATCTGTTTTCATATTCTATTTAAATTATCACAATCTTTCGTAGTTTTAATAAATTTTATGTTGTTTTCAAATTTTTACTCTAATTTTACAAAAAAAAATTTACATTGTAAAAGAAATATTAGTAATTTTTGCCGCATTTTATTACATTTTTACACATATTTTCCACGTTTTGCACAATTTTTCACGATTTTTTCACTTATTTTTTGACGTAAATTTTGATAGATATTCGGTAATTTTTGAAGAAATTTTATCCCTTTTTTTGCTATTTCCAAAAGTTTTTTCTGAATTGCCGTTCATATATTCAGTAATTTTCTATTAATTTCTAATGCTTTTGCACGTTTATTCCAACTTTTGTAACCAATTTTCACCTATTTTTTACGATTTTTCTGCATATTTTTGGTAAAATTTCAAAAAATTTCTCATTTTTTTCAACATTTTTTGCCAAATTTTAACCAATTTTCTTGTTTTTTTTAGGTGATTATGTTACCTTTTTTGCAGTTTTCATTTGTTTTTCTCAATTTTTGCTAATGTTTTCTCCAACTGTCGATCAATTTTCCATATTTTGCACGTTTTTTTCAATTTTTTTGACCGATTTTCACAATTTTTCACGATTTTTTTTTTACATGTTTTTGATTAAATTTCCAGCATTTTTCATTTATTACGACATTTTGTTTCGCATTTTGATCAATTTTCCTTTAATTTTGACACTGCTTTTTTCAACGGTTATTTCGGTCAATTTTCCATATTTATGCACAATTTTGAACTTCTTTGACCAATTTTCAACAATTTTTCACGATTTTTTTCATATCTTCTTGATGAAATTTCATCCATTTTCCATTTTTTTTTCAACATTTCATCACATATTACAATTTTTAATGAATTTTTTCAATTTCTACTCTAATTTTTAGAAAATTTTCGCACATTTCACTATATTTTTGCACATTTTTTTCAACTTATTTGACTAATTTTCACTAATTTTGCACCATTTTTCACATATTCTTGGTCAAATTTCACATATAATTCACTTCTTTCAACACTTAATCGAAAATTTTGATCCATTTTCTTGTAATTTCAAGTAATTCTGTAACTTTTTTTGCTATTTTTAACGGGTTTTCTCAATTTTTGCTAATATTTTTAGTAATTTCTGATTAGTGTTCTATACTTTTTGCAACTTTTTTTTAATTTATTTGACCAATTTTCATCAATTTTACACGATTTTTTCACATATTCTAGGTCAAATTTCACACATTACGTATTTTTTTCAACACGATCGCAAATTTTGATCCATTTTCTGGTAATTTCAAGTAATTTTGTAACTTTTTTTGCTACTTTTAACGGTTTTTCTCAATTTTTGCTCATATTTTTAGGAATTTCTGGTCAGTATTCTATACTTTTTGCACCTTTTTTCAACTTTTTTGACCAATATTCGCCGATTTTTCTTCAAACTCTTGGTTAAATTTCACAAATTTCTAATTCTTTTTCAAAATTTTGTCTCAAATTTTATTCAATTTTCGTACAATTATAACTTTTGTTTTGCTTTTTTTTCGCTATTTTCAGCATTTTTCTTCTTTATCGCATATTCTAGATAAAATTTCATCAATTATTCATTTTTTTCAACATTTTTTCGTAAATTTGAATAAAGTTGCTATAGTTTTTAAGCATCTTTTTTCTCATTTCTTCTTCAGTTTTCTATAATTTTTCACAATTTTTTTATCGTATTGTTGGTAAATTTTGACATGTTTCAATACTTTTTCATAGATTTCAATCAATTTTCTATACTTGCGCGTACTTTTATCTGTTTTTTTTCCTCATTTCTAGCTGAAGAATTTACAATTTTTTTCACAACATTCTCAACGTATTTTCCGCACTGAGCTCGAATTTGAGGTTAAAATTTCTCTAGCATGAATAAATATTTTTGCAAAAAAAAAAAGTGATTACTTATAAGTAAAATACGTGAAATTTTTATTTATTGGACTACAATTTCTCTTCCATACATGAATTTTTGGGGGAAAAAACAGCATATACGTTAATTTGATTTTATAATTAGAGAATGATTAGTGATGGAGTTAATCATGTCTTTCAAGCGGTTACCTGAGTACAAACATACGATAAAAATTTTAATTCTAAAGAAAACAATCAAATTATTCAAAATTAAAAAAATCATTGTCCTTTCACGATCATCTAAACATGTATTTTTTTCTTCAATTTTTATACATTGGTACTTACTTTATACACAACACATGGCACGTTACGTAATACCAAAGAAGAAACTGACAAAAATGAACAACAAATCTACACATATACAGGGTAGATAATGTGATCTCGAATGAACTGGTTGGAATTAGTACTTTTGATAATTCACTTAAATGATTGGTTCAAAGGTACTAGTATTTTTTTCGATTTTTAGCATTCAACAATGTTTTAGTATCTTATCTAGCCAAGCCAGAGTAGTAACGTGGGTGTTTTTACTTTTTAGTTGGTTCTGTGAACGATTTCATTTTTTATATTTAAGCGTGAATTCCAAACAGTGAAATAATCTATAGCGTTTAAAGAGTAAACCGTTGGCATTGTTTAATTTTTTTCCCTACCATGAGTACGATCTCAATTAATATTAATGCGACGTTGGGAAATTACACCACTGAAATATTTTATAAGCTGTTGAGTGTAGCAGGTAAATTTCTTATCATAATGATATCATTGATGCGTGAATACTGACACTGAGTGCACATAATACATATAAATCTGTATAATATAATTTTATAAAAACCAAAAATAGCGGTGAAACACGAAATTAGTTGTTTTTTCGGTATAGTTTTCAATCTTATATTTTGTCACATTGATTAAAAATTTTACAATATAAATGTTCGAACCACACAAGTAAAAGCAATCATTTCAAAATAAGAGCTTACGTAGTAATCTCTTGCCATAGACGTATTTATAAGTATTTAATTTTACAATTAATAATGTTTTTTTTTTTTTTTTTTTTAAAAATAATTATCATAACGTTCATTGCAGGTAATCACACCTTTACTTTATATGGTAAGAGTAATGAGGGAGATTCCTTTTACATATGGGTGATGGTACTTCCCATTCTCATATTCGTATGTTTAATTTGTTGGATCGACTATGAAATTGAAAACAACATACATGGACGAAGGGACACCACAAAAGAGAATCAAGAAAAAAATACATTTATGTTAGAATTTGTTAACGTGAATCCATTCGAAGAAGCATACTTGAATCACATAAAATATTTATTCAAATCAATGCCACAAGTGGAACGTATGATAAAGTTGAAAAAAATTGATGAGATTGTCAGTCAATCCAGAATTGACGATGAGCCAACAACGTTAACAACTATTGTATGTACTACTGTGTAATTGAACGAAGTTGCCCTCACACGCGTGTATTCTTTAATAAATTACAAAATACATAAAATACGTGTATGTAGTTGTCGCTTTGATCGGTAGTGCTAATCTAACAAAATTCCATCGAAATTTGCATTCATAAAAATTTCTGTGAAATGTTTACATTTTTCTAATAGACCTAGCAACAAACCCAAGATAGGAATTTCTCTTCGTGAAAAAAAAAAAAAAAAAAAAATACGAACAAGCGATTTGTTGCATACTGAAAATACCTTGCAAAATGCCATGTTAAATTTTCTATCAATTGGAAGGTAGATGAACCCAAGATTATTCAAAGTTTAGATCAGAGGCGTTGCTAGGATTGACAATTAAGGAAACGCAGAACGGATCGTATGTTAAACTAGTAAATTATATATGAAACTATAAAGTAAAATGATAACTTAGTAAGGGGATCAAAGAAGAATCAGTTTCTTTATTGCGGAAAGGGTGAGTGGAGCCTTTGCTCTCTCATTAGCGCATTCAGGTATATCAAAAGATACTTTTATAGGACCCCTACTAACTCTACATGTTATATTTCAACCCTCTAGTCCAATACAAACCAAAAAAATAAGGAAAACGTCCCAAAAAAAATATTTTTTAGCAATGTGAGGAAGTGCAAGTAAGCTGAAAAGTAAAAAACCTCCAAAAAGCATATTTAGGACCCAAATGAACAATATTTGCAATTTTAGTTCGTCAGCACCCCTTATTAAAAATTTAGACAAGACTGGATTTTGATCCAAGGTCATCCCCATTCATATATATCAAATCTTCCCCGATTCAAGTCTACGACCAAATTTGAGCAATTTTAGTCGATATTGAGTCGAGTGACTACAGTACATACTCGTACTTTGTAAAAAAAAGCATCGCTTTGTAACGCTTTTTCAGCGTGATTTTTGTAAAATATTATAATAATGCGAATTGAAAAAAAAACAACGCTTGGCGATGTTTTTCCTCGTCCAGTGGTAAGGGTAGGGAGGACGATTCAATGGAGATGAATAGTCGACACTATCAAAAGCCACATCTGGGACCCCTACCAAATGTACATACTAAATTTCAACTTCCTAGCTCAATTAGGAGGGAAGTTAGGCGAAGAATAAATTCAAAGAATAAGAAAACCCGACCCAAAAAAACGCTTGTTTCAGTCTACGAGAGGATGCAATGAGGTTCAAAATTATCTACCCTCAAAAGGCACATCTAGTTCCCCTACTACGTACACATCAAATTTCAACTTCCTAGCTCAATTTGAAGGGGTGATTGTGGAGGAACAGTCCTTTTTCAATGTCAAAATGGGAGTAAAATCCTCATATCTCTTCTCCTAATTGACCTAAGAGGCGAGTTTTTTTAATTATGTTATACAACTTTGGATTCTCTATCGGTTGACTCAAGAAGGAGCATTTTTTGCGTTTTTGGCCCGTGAGCACCCCCTCCCCCAAATTTAGACATAACTGAATATAGCCCCTAGGTTGTCCCCACTCATATACATCTAATCCGCCGCCAAACTGAACCGATTGACCGAATTGAAACGATTTCGATCTGCATTGAGCGAAGTACATAATTTTAGTCTTTGGGAGGGATGGGGGGGCGGAAATGACAGAAAAATTACATTTTTGGGGCTGTGAGGAGGTGCAATGAGGCTGAAGAAGGGAAACTGCCAAAAAGGACATTTATGGCCCCTACTAACTGCACGTACAAAATTTCAACTTCCTAACTTGATTTGATGGGGAGATAGGAGAGGAAGGACAGCCCTTTTTCAAGGTCGAATCCTCATATCTCCCTTTCTAATTGACCTACAGGGCTGATTTTTAGATACGTTGTACAACTGTAAATTTCCTATTAATTTGCCCAAAAAGAATAATTTTTCGGGTGTTGACCCCCTCAGCACCCCCTCCCACAAATTTGAGCATAACTGAATTTTGGCCCGCGGTCATCCCCACTCCAGAATATCAAATGGCTCATCAATCGAAGCCTATTCCTCAAATTTAATAGATTTTAGCCCGAATCGAGCAAAGTAAATGATTTTTATTCTTCGGGAAAAAAATAAAAATAAATATCTGACACGGCCAAAAATGGTCGAAATGTTCTCCTAGAAACCTAAAACGGATTTTGTTGATATCCCCCCTCCCCCTCTACAACGACCCTATGTCAATAGACTGTAATATCCTGATTTTCATTGATAATATGACATAGAAAATCAAGCTAATAATTAAAAAAAAGATTGATCAAATTGACATGGCCAAAAATGGTCGAAATGTTGTCCTAGAACCCTAAGACGGATTTTGTTGATTCCCCCCCCTCCCCCCCCGTCGACCATATATTAATAGACTGTAATATCCTGATTTTCATTGACAATATGACATAGAAAATCAAGCTAATAATTAAAAAAAAGATTGATAAAATTCCATACGCGCACCTAACCCAAGGGGTGAAAAGTATGACTTATTGGGAACTTAAACTAGAAAATCGAATAAATCGAACAGTACATGTTACGATAATAACAAAAAAGAATCATTCTCAAGCCAAGTGTAACCCATTGATATAGGATCATCACACTGAAATAGATGGAGAATTCTTATAAGGTAATTTTCCAGTAGTTCATAGATAAGAGGAATTTTTTTTGCATTTTTGTCAACTACATCGTACATAATGGTCAAAAAATTCCGGAAAAATGATACGTATATTATACTTCAATATATACCAAAATCAATCCCCTGTTTTGATAACCCCAATCTAAATCACCTGCCATTGGAAAAAATAACTTCTTGACAGGATTATTCTTCATTTGTGAGAGTTGATTTGGATAAAGCTTTGCTTGTCCTCTTTTCTCTTCTCATATCATCCAGTCCATGCGACAGAAACTTGAAAAAATTACTATACATATCCTCGTATTTCTTTTTTCAATCCGGACAAGACTTAGAGTTCAAATGACATTTTGTCTTTCCACCTTTCAAACTTCAACCAGTGAGCTACCTGAAATAGATATAACTCAAGTAAAAAAAATCCCCTACAGTTCCAGATTCAACACTAATTGACAGTAATATTTCCAGAAAATCGTACGATATTTATTTTCACCAGATACATATCACATACCACAATGTATATGTAAGTATAGGTGCGTTCAAATCCTATTGGTTTCGAAGCAACACATACACATACGGTACAGATACACATCGCACAGCCTACAGGTCGATATAGAGTGAAAATGTTGAAAAACTGCAGACTTCGCGGGTAATTCGTCGTTAAGAGGGTTAAAATAATCCGAAAATAATTTCCCTTATTGTTAGGTTCGGCGTAAAAACGAATATATACCTCGGAGAATAGAATAAAACGAGCCATGGTATCGTATGCCGAGCAGAACGTGGAGAAACGCAAACGTAACGCGGTAAAGACTTATACGAGCAGATAATCGTTAAGAAGGATACGTCTTCGTTTAATGAGCGAATTAAGAACCCGAGCTCGACTGTACAAAAGTTGCTATTCAAAATTGAAATTCTCAATTATATTTTCGTTACAATTAATTCAAAACCTTCGCTATCCGTCTGGTAATAATTTTTTCTCCGTCGTTTTGGAATAAATGAGCTCGCATAAGACGTCGTTTAGAAAATGTTTAGGTACCATCGGAAAAGAAAAAAAAAAAAAAAAACCACCGCACTATAATATTACCTTAGTATACAAGATTGCAAAAGCCTCGACGTTTATCGTTAAATAAGCACAATTTTCGCATATAGGTTAGGTTAGGTAGTATAGGTATAGGTCTAGGTATTAAGTACATATACATAAAGGTATTAGAAATCAAACGAAGCTAATTTGTTAAAATTTCACGATAAACCGCAATCAAGAGCGAATAGGTTCTATTTAAAAGACAAATACTCTTAACAAGCGAAACCCTTTGATTTGTTGGCCAGTAAATAAAGAGTACATAACATACACGTATATAGATGGGCCTATATATGTAAAAGGGTTTATCATTACAGACATCATTGCGATTGGTGAACCAACCAACAGACCAATCGACGAGTTCATTATTACGAGAATTGCCAACTGAACCTACCTAACCAGTACCTATCGGCATCGCACCACACCGTGCCACATCCTTATTCTATCTCTGTTCCTCTTTAAGTACCTTGAACACGAACGCTTGCCAATTTTTCTCCTTCGCAGGAAATCGCTATAAAAGGTTTTTTTTTCTTTTTTTTTTTTTTTTGCTTTTGCTTTGCCGGACGAACACACAACTGCATACAGATAACCGGGGGTATTTTTTTATCCCAAGCCAAAAGAATCGTTTATATAACGATATACACGAAGAAAGAAATTGTTAGTCTCAATTTACAAAGTAATCGGAGCTTCTTTCGTTTCTTTCATTCATTCGTAGCATACGCTACGGTTGTTTATTTAGGACGACTACTGCGTGCGTCGAACAAAAGCATCATCCGAATTCGGCCATTTTTTTCTCTACACGCCTCGCCTGACACGCGTATAAATAATTAAAGCGAAACGTCTTCATTTATCCATTTTGCCAAATCTCCGGCAAATCTCTTTTGGCAGCTTTCAACGGTGCGAAATTTTTCATAAATTTTAATCGTCGGCATTTAACACGCTGCCGGAGGGCGCTCACGTCGTGTCGTCGCAGCGGCCGACCCTTTAATTAAAACTATTGCGATTCTCGAGGCATAGCGGTAAAGGATTTACAAAGTACAGTGTAGGTACCGTACCTGATTCGCTACGTGATACGTAAGAACAGCTATTTTTTTTTTTTTTTTTTTTTTTTTCCTAAGCAGTGGGTAAAGAAAAATTCTGTTCTGTGCTGCGTTTCTTTGACTTTTGTTGGTTAAATCGATTAACTCGTAGGTTGATATTTTGGTATACATTACAGACGAAAAATTATCACCCTCAATGCGGCGGGGTTTGTTTCGAAGAAATACACAGGTAGATAATTATCAAAAAAAAGAAAAAAGATAGAAATGAACTTTTATACGGTGCGTTAAGTTCACGACTTTATAGCGTGCGAGAATACTGTGCAAGAATCATATGTCGTTCGACCCCCCTTGTCTGGAGTTTCTCCTTATGTCGATGAGTTTATTTCGCTTTTGATTTCATACCATTAATGTATTCGTTCTACATAGATTTAATTATTATCATTTTTGAACACGTTTTTCACAAACTAATACTCTTGTATGTACGATTCTCTGGTATCTTCGCGTTAACACGTTTGTATTGCGCATGCGCTAACACGCACTACGTTGCTTTCGCGTCTCAGTACACATTCAGCTATCGTGGCGTGCGGATGTGTCGTGCTCGTGGCGTACTTCTATTCATTCTTATTTATTTTTTCAACTGATACGAGAAATGGTATACTAATATTTTGATGTTTCTTCGGTTTTTCTTCAGTGGTTTTTATTTCCAATGTGAACACTACGATATTATTCATTAATGTCCAGGTATCTTATTTCATTCTTCAAATTGAGATTCTCTTACTTGAAATGACGATTAAAAAAGGGCGACCTTTTTTCAACAAGTGGTGGGGGTGAGGAGGTTGAATTAGCATCGAGTAGTTTAAACTATAAAAAACGCACACTTACTACCTTTACCAAAGTTGCCTACTGATTATCATCTGCTTGGCTCAATTTTAAGGGGAAGTTATGCAATGAACAAACTTGAAAAGCGGTGAAAACAACTAGACCTTCTCCTTTTTTTTCAGAGCTCTACAGGAATTCAAAGAGACTGAAAAGACAATACCATCGAAAAGCGCATGTAAGACTCTTGCTAAATCTACATACCAAATTTTAACCTCAGAGCTGAATGTGGGGAGTGAGTTATGCAAAGAGCTCACTTAAAAAATGGCAAAAATCATCTAAATGATCCTCACATAGGACTCTTACTAAACCTACATGCCAAATTTTAGCATCTGGTTCAATGCGGGAGGGGGAGGGGGATATATGCAGCGAATGCACTTTTTCAAAATCAAAATAGGGAGCAAATTCCATATCTCTTTTTCTGATTGATGCAACAAACTGTGTTTCAAAAATATAATACTATTTTTAATTCTGCATCGATTGGTTCAAAAACAAACAATTTCCAAGATTTCCAAATCTCAGCTCGAACTCTATCGCTTTTCAGGAATGACCGAATTTTTACTCGAGGTCAGTCCCATTCATGTACAGGGTGTTTCATCTCAATACTACCTCCTTCATACCAGAGGTAGTTCAACTGGAGGTACATTCATGTTGAATGGCTTGCCTATCCTAACTGTTTCAGGAGTTGAACTACACTAATTTGAAGAAATTTTGACCTAAAAATTATAGATATATGTTTGTTTTCCCACCAAAGAGACGTACATGAAGTGGTTTGTAAAGGATGTCGAATTTAATGCGAAAAAATGTTGGCAGAATATCAATAAAACCCGTTTCAAGGTTCTAAAAAACCATTACGACCATTTTTGATCGTGTCGGATATTTATTTTTGCTTGCTTATCACTCCAGACTAAAATCATTTATTCTACTCCATACCGACCAAAATTATTCCAATTTGGTAAACACGCTCAATTTGAGAGGAGTTACGGCGGTTCTTTCCCTTTTTTTGAGATTGAAAAAGGGCTGTTCTTCCCCAACCACCATCCCAAATTGAGCTAAGTAGTTGAAATTCAGCATGTAGACTCAGCACAGACCATGGATCTATTTACATCTTGGGAGGTTTTGAAGTTTTTTTTGCAGTTTTCTTATTTTATAAGTCTGTTTCTCGCTTAACTCCCCTCCAAATTGAACTAGGAAGTTGAAATTTAGTGTGCGGATTTAGTACAGGTCCTATATCACACGCGTTACACTTTGACGCAAACCGGACATCTCTAGAATTTTTGAAAAAGTTGAAATTTTTTTAAAAATGACCTCAGATTTTTAGGAGAAAAAAAACAATCTGTATATTTTTGCAACAGGCAAAATATTACAGTCAAACTTGCACAATTTCGGTTTGTATCGAGCAGGGTAAATGATTTTATTGTAGTTTTACGAAAAAAAAAAAAAAAAGTCTTCAAATGGTCTTCTGGGACCCCGACAAATTTAGTTCCCAGGTCGACAGACAATAACCTGATTTTCTTCGACAAACTACCACCGAAAATCACGTTAAAAATGAAACGCTCGACGTTAAGGATTTTTTTTTTCGATTTTATTTCGTTGTTTTTGGTAAAATATTTACTTCGTCGTTCAATTCTACTATTATATCCGAATACAAATTAAAATTTAATTTAATCAAGGTGCCAGGTTTTAATTATTATTAATTAATTTGTTCGCTGAACAAACTCGAAAGTAAATTTGTTATGAGCAATTTTTTTCATTATACTTTCGTCTAAATTAAGAATCTCGAATGCTTTTTAAAATTAGCAAAATTAACGAAAACGTTTCTCGTCAGTAGTTAGCTTAATTATTCACTCAGGTGTACCTGCCCTGTAATCTTAATAATGAAAAATAAAAAAAGCTGGCATAAATCGTGCTTGGACAAAGTTAATACAAGATGTTTTTCCATCATTTACTTTGTTCTTGCTATTTCTAGCGAATTTCACCGGTTGAAATATACTTAGCAGAGGTGATCTTGTTAACGAAAATTATCGTTAATAGGTTCTGAATAGAGAGATTTAAACAATCCTATCTGAAGCACATATAATAGCCCCGTAATTCAAGTCGCTACGTCTTGCAAAACTGAGAAAACTCTATTTTCAAAAAGTAACAGAACTGATAAGTAATATAAAACATCTAACCTATCTACCTATCTACAATAAATGACACGATCAAATTAAATTTCTTCCAAAACTATACAAGTACTTTCAACTTCAACGTTATAAAAGATGGTGTCATTTCGAAAAACAAGCTGCCACTTTATGCGCATCGTTGATGCTGAAAAGAATCAAAGATTCAGCAATTTTATTATTCGTCGTTTCTTTCGCTTTCAAAAAAAAAAAAAAGTCTGTAGTATTTGAAATTTAGTCGAGAAAAATTTCACTTTCTTTACACCTGCTAATGAAATATTTTCAAAATTGAAGCCGGCGTATCGTACTACTATCGCATCGCTTAACGCGTGATTTAGCTCATTATCTGCACATCTCACAGCTCGTACACTATGCGATAAACATCTATACCGAATAATCCGAAGCGAAGAATTTTAGATAAGATAGTACTCGTTTATCGATTGAAAATAAAAATAAAAATGAAAACTGAAAAATATATTTAAAAAAAAAAAAAAGCAACCAACGACACCGTGAGATATTTACAAAATAAAACCCAGTAATAGTTTTGTTTGCCAGCAGGATACGAAGACCTTTTGCAGTAAATAAAAAAAATATATTCTACACATTTTGAATACGCGGCGAGAATTTCATCAAGAGGCGCGACTTGTCAGGGTAAATCCATTGTAAAGAATTTTTGATTCACGTAATACCATTTCTATAGCGATATGACTACGAGCGAAAGTGGCATCAAAGGTCGGATACGAGCGCGGAGTAGATGAAAAAAAAAAAAACTGAACTAGCCGTGAAAGAGAACCCATTTTTTAGATTTTTACAGTTTTTTTTTTTTTTTTTTTCCTATATCAAAAGTGATTCGCGTATCGAAAAGCATTTTCGTGTATCAACCGAATATAAAATATATTGTCATAAAGTTGGCCCAGTTTTTTTTTCTCATTCTTCGTGTGCGCGCATTCGTCTTAGTTTTCCTAAAGCTTTTCTTCCCTAACACTTAATGTTTTCCCTTTTTTTCTCTCTCTCTTTTTTCCAGTTTCTGACGAAGCTCTACCGTCTACAACTACATATATATCTTTGCATTAAATACAAACTCGTGAATTATACGCAGGGTAGGGTACATACGTTAAATTATAAAATATGAGCTATTTTACATGTAAATTATTACAAGAGTACTACGTACACGAGTTACATATATTGTCACAATACATTTTCCTTTAATCTTTAAAGGTCGCGTTTATCCTTCAAAAATTTCATTTACGCTTTTTAAGCATTTACAAGTAAATTCGCCTTGTAAAACTTCTCACAGAACGGAGATTAGATTGTTTCCATTATGTACTTTACTTACCTACAAAAAGAAACAAATTTTCGAATCGTACATTTTGAAAAATTTTTCTCAACATGAACGTACCAACGTGTACCTTTACCTATACTTCTAACCCTTCTCTCTACATCCATCTATTAACCATATCGCTAAGCGGTTTGAGACTTAACTTATCATTTTACGAGTACATTTTGCAGTTGTTTTTTTTTTTTTTTATCTTGCTCTTTCTTCCAACGCAATTTGGAATAGTGCCGGTACCTACTGTGTACTCTGCATGATGCTATACGAGTATTGTTCTTTCTACAGCACAAGCCACGCGCCTTAGTACGCTTCGTATCATGTATATATATATAGATAGGATCCAGTCTCTTGGGAACTTAAATTCTTTTTAGATAGTTTTAACGCAATTTTTGCTTTTTTCAAACGAAAATTGACGAGGGAACTTGTCGCCATATAGAAAGTTTCACTTATATACAATAAGTTCAAACGTACCGTGAAACGACTTTTGGCTAAAGTTTTACCTGCACTTCCCAGTTCCCAGATACGTATACACGAGATATACTTAACTAATGATTTCCCAACTCGCTAAAGGAAGATTATTTCGTATACAAAAGAAGAAAAAGAAAATATTAAAGAAAAGATCATTGTGCCTAGATAGGTACTTATTTTGATGAGAATTTTGCGACTATTTTGGATTCTGTTCTGGGGTAAAAGAGCTATCTGCGATAGAAGATGAGGTATTCCTGACAGATAATCACCAATAATCCGCCAATTGTATTTCAAACAGATGCTCTCCGTTTCTCTCAACCTCTTCTTGAGCCGCCTACTATAACTCTTGAATTTCTAACAGTAAAATCAATTATAAAAGTAAAAGGTATTCCCGATTAACTGGACCATCAGTACACATGCATGGTTTTTTTTCTTTTTTTTCAAGAAGGAGTTTATGCCTCGGATTCATAGCTTCGTCAAAATTCAAAATTTTAGTCGCGAGTTTTACTACAAAAAAAAATTTTGTTGGGTATGCAGTCCCGCAAAACACGTAAGCCTTTAAAAATACTTTTGAACCGTGTATCATCTTTTGCTGAATACCTTACCCGCATAAGTGGTAATGATTGGCAAGTAAGTGGTGGAAGTATCAATAAAATCTGTTCTAGGACTTTTAAGGTCCTAAAAGACCAATGGGATCAGTTTTGTCCATTTCAGATACTCATTTTTCACCTTTTCTACTAATCAGAAACTACATCTAAGGTACGCCTGCTAACATTCTATAAGGAAATCTTCGTACGAGCCTTCTGTCAGATACGCCCTCCATAATTTGAGGCAAATGTGCTATGTATTTACTCCAGCCTGTAATGGTATCGCAGAAGAGAGCTGTCAGAACCACCCAGGATATAAATGTTCTAGAACCGTTGGCTATTGCTTTACATAATTTGCAAATTCTGAGAATTGAAAAGTTGTCCATACCTCTCAAAGAGATGTACTCTAGCCAAAAAAAAGTTACAGATAAATTTGGATGGAGGGTATTCGGAAGAAATTCAAGGCAGAGTGAACAAAAAATCTTGGTAATCTCATATTGTAACACGGAGTATTCGTGTATGTGATTTAGTTACAATGAGCCAGTAAAATTTAATTCCCTTCTTGATGAAATTAAGGGTGTTCAAAAATTAAGAACATTCAGATCAATGCTGAAAAAGGAAATCTTTGATGCGAGATTGTGTGATAGATTCCAGTATTTTCAGTCCTTTGTCGGTGCTCCATACCCCCTCCCACCATTATTTCCTACTTTTTACTGTCTGTTTTTTACATCTTTTCATCTTTTTTTTTCCTTTTTTAAAATTATATATTTTTTATTGCATAATAATAATATTCGGACTATTAAGGAGCAAGGAGTGAGGGGAGGGGCATCAATAAAATTCGTTTTGAGTCCAAGACGATCATCAATATCAGTTTTAGCCACGTCAGATACACATTTTCATTTTATTCCCCCCCCCCCACCACCAACTAAAATTATTTACTCAACTCGATACCGACCAAAATCGCTTAAATTCCACCATCGGTTTCGGATTACTTGTGGATAAGGTGTGTATAATTAGGGATAATTGGGGGTGAAAATTTTACAACATATTCAAAAATCAACCTTTTACGTCAAGTTGGAGGAGAGATACGAAGGTTTTCCCTTATTATTTGAAAAAAGTGTATTCCTTGCGCCCCCCCCCTAATTAGTCCAAATTCACTCGGAGAACTGAAATTTAATTTTTGAATTTGGTACGAGTACTAAATGTACCTTTTGTAGTTTTTGACTTTCAGCCCCATTGCAGCCATGAAAAAGTAGTTTTCTGGGTAGTTTTTCTTATTTTTCAAGTTTACAGCATGCGTGAGTCAGGAGAAAGGGGGGTTAAAATTTGGTATTTAGATTTAGTAAGAAGCGTAGATGTGCCCTCAAAGGTTTTCAGCTATTCGCAAACATTATGTTGGCAACTTTTTTTTCACCTCGAAATAACAAAAGTTACCTCAGAAACTGAAAAGAACAAAATGACTGCTAGTTGGGAAGCCAGCGTAGCAGATGTGCTGCACTGTGCCTTACCAATCCTTTGGGACAATTCTTTCTTGAACAGGCAGTCCTAGCAAATATCTCAAACATTGTCCTAAAAAAAAACTGGCCCTACTTACTAAATTTGAGCCACTTAGTAAGACCAACCTTTGCATAGTAACCAAAAAAAAAAGCATCGTAAAAAAAATCGAAAAATCTACCAAAAAACCACATATTTAGAGATGTGAAGGAGTACAATGAGACTGAAAAGTCGAGACCATCAAAAAGTACATCTAAGGTCCATACTGAATGTACATAGCTTATTTCAAGTTCTTAGCTCAGTTCGGAAGGAAGTTATGCGAGGATCAAAGTCAAAAAACGAGTAAAAACGACCAAAAACCAGCATTTTTGAGGCTGTGAGGGGGTGCAATGAGGCTGAAAAGTTGAGACCCCCAACAGGCACATCTAGGATTTTTAATAAATGTATAAACCTAATTTCAAGTTTCTAGCCTAATTTGGAGGAAAGTTATGCAAGAAACAAACTCAAAATTAGGAAAAACCGACCAAAAAATCAAATATTTGGAACTGTAAGTGGGTGCAATAGAGCTGAGGAGTTGGTACCCCTAAAAGGCAAGCGTAGATCCCTTACTGAATATACGTACCAAACTTCAACTTCCTAGCTTATTTTGGTGAAGAGATAGGACAGCAACAGCCCTTCAACAAGGTCAGAAAGGGGAAAAATCCTCATATCTCACCTCCTAATTGACCTAGTAGGTTGATTTTTCGACATGTTATACAACTTTGGATTCTCTTGGCTCCTCAGCATCCCCTCTTCCAAAATGGAAAAAATTGAATTTTGATCCAAGGACATCGCCGTTCATATATACCTAATCCATCGCCAAACGGAACCGATTCACTGAATTGGAGCGAATTTGTACATGCGCATGAAACTGCGCATCATACTTGAAAGCAAGTAATTGTGTGGCCAGAATATAAAGCTCTATAACACCCTGTGGGAGGATCATTCAGGACAGTTATTATCATGAAAAGAAATCTAGGGAAAATTTCCGAGCGTTGTCCTAAAAAAAATTAACTGGCCCCTCCTCACAACATGGCGGCTATCTTGTTTGACTTTCTATCCCAAAATTAACATTTTCTTTTATAACTTCGAAACAGCAAGACCTATGAAAAAATTTATAATGACTAAAAATGCTCTCTGTAAAATTTTGAATACTTTTAACACTTTGCGGAATGCAGGAAACAGTCGCATTTGCCATCTTCTGCGCGTTAGCTCTTCGGCATGTATTTAGAATCTTTAGTAGGAAAATGGTCACGTTAAAAAATACAACGCTCTAATTGGTTGGTGGGTGTGACTCTGTGGTTTATGCGAAAAAATCATCTTCGTTATCGAATAATTACACTAAATGAAATATGAAAATGATCTGCAAAAAATATCTTTTGAAAGGAGCAAAGTAATTGTAGAATTTCACATTCACCCAAGTTTTCAATGCCTGCCCTAAAGACATAATGGTTCCGATGTTACGGTCTCAGATCTGACCCTGTCTCATAGGGCTACTCCCGCCCTTCTCGTCATGAACTTTTCTTTTTTCAGACTTCTTTAGCACCCAAGTTTATTGCTATCAGTACTGCTCGCCACCTTCAGACTATTTTCCTTCTGCCACCGAATTACTCCTGAGAGTTTTGTTGATCAACCCAGTGACTCTGAGGAAACTTGCGATCTTGCTACCAACATCTACTTCTCCTTGATACGAAATTCCATTTACAAACGTATCTAAAGACGTTGATTTGTTCGATGATGTTTTCGCTTATTACAATTTCACTCCTTACCGCATCCTTTCTTTTGAAAACCATAGTTTTAATTTTCCCTGAGAATATCTTCATACCGTAAGCTTCTGTTATTTTTGTGAGCTGGAATGTCACTCTTTGCAGGCTGTCATCTGCGTTTCCGTTAGTACTGCCTGATCTTCTGCAAATAATACTCCATTTATTTCCTACTACTTGTCCATGCTGATACCTTTTTGGTCAGTTTTCTGCCATTCCTTTGTCATGTGATCTCATGTACATGCATATTGAATAACACACAGGGCAGTGGGCATCTCTGGCGAACTCCTCGGTTGACTGGTGGTCGGAGAGTTTACTTCCAATCTGACCTCTTGAACAAAATACGTTTTAAATACAGCTTAACAGATCCCTCAAATACTAATTTTTTCGCAAATGTAAATTCAACTCTTTCTAAATTCTTGAAAACTTCAATAATCAAAAGCTCAATCAAATTATACATTAAACATACACTCGATTTATCAATTTTTAAAAATTAATTCACTCAAATAGCGATTTTCGAACCACCCTTTATTTACTATCAATTCCCGAGCAAACATTTCAAAAAATTTAATATCAATTCCGGAAGCAAAAATACACCTGCCAATAAATTTTTCGCTAAATAAAAACATACCTTACTTATAAATGCATAAAAATAGTCACGATTAATCGATTAAAAAAATGAAAAAAAATAAAAAAAAAAGGAAAAACGAAACTCGTAAGAATTGTCAATTTAATGCCAACGATTTCAATTCGCATATTTCGCACGCAACAACAATTTAAATTTATGGTAATTTTTTTCCCCCATTAAAACATCGTGTTTACGTTCTCAATCTATACACTTAGAACTGAATTCAAGTTCCTAGAATTATAATCCTCAGAAGAAGAACATCATAACGAAAAACTACACGTAAGTATAGGTACTTTATCTACATAAGAACAAATTTTCAAAACGCAAAAACATCCGAAACTTCCGAGTTACCTGACCTACATAAATATATTGAAATTTAGAAGAAGAAAAAAATCATCTAAACATATACCTACAAAAAATTCCATCAATTTAAAAAAAAAATTATGCAAATAAAATCACTCCTACGTCTAATTTTAAAAAAAAAATAATCGAACCTACATCTGTATGGAAAAATTCCTATATCAAAACAACAGAAGGAATCTCGTAATCAAATAATTTCCATTACACGATTAATGAAAATTAATGTAAGCGTTACTTTGCAGTAAAAGTAATAAAAATTCACGGTTAGCGATGCTGCGATAGTGACCTTGAAAAATGCATCTTATTTTGAACTAGTGTCATTCCATTTTGACGACCTGATACTATATTACATAAGCTTGGCAAATTCAGTAAATAGCTTAAACACCAATTTATATGCATTTAAACCTACGTATATATACCATATATGAACATAATAAGCAAAATGGTGGTTATAATTTCACCATTCTTGATTCCATTCGTATTGTGCATAAACTTTCATCAACCAACGAAAAGCTACCCAATACCCTTTCCCATATCCTATATCTTTGAACCATCGCTCACATTCGAGAATATAATGTTAGAGAGCTGGCAATTAGACTATGTATTTCACGAAAACGTGAAACTTGGTCAAGTTTATAATCACAGGCGTTATTTTTTAATCAATTACGCGTAATAACCACGTTCATATTTAGATAAGTACACGTACAAACACAGATACCTTCGCGGCTCTGCATAGGTATTTCTATATCATACGAGATAAGTATACGTACACATACATAAACTCATTACGAATACGTATCAAAATATAACCTTTTAACCAACAACAGAGCTTTCAAGGTTGACAACGTTGTACCCATCTCCAATGGTCCAAGCAGAATACGAATATCGGAACCTAATACAAAAATTCCGTCTTCGAATTCGATATCGTCGTATTCGGGGGAAAAAAAATGCGAATACCAAACTCGACGACCTCTAACTGGTTTTTATATCGTAAAGTAGTATACGAACAACACGACCAAACAGAATCCGGAGTTCTCATCGTCATCTCAGGTACTCGCAACACGACGCAACTATCCAAATCACGCAACATACAAGTTCATATCTTTACTCGTTCCGTGTTGGTGAATTTTTTTTATTTTATAATATTTATCTATAAAGACAAGGGATATATACTATCTATGTATGTATAGCAATTTTCCAAGACTTGAAGAATTTCGTTGCAAAATATTATTGCTATTATTACCTATTCTAATACGTACGATGACGTGTATCGCGTGCATTGCGAATATGAACTAAGTAATACGATGCAAATTTCACTTTGTATTAAATGATGAATTATCCTCAGCTACACTTTACATACCTACATTGTATATATCATATTTTTATTCATATATCTAAAAAAAAAAAATTAAATTAAATTAAATAAAAAATACACCTCACTCTGATTATGTCCATCCTAAAGTATACTCGATTACATCGTAACACGGTTGCCTAAACTTAATTAATTCGCGGTGAAAGGATGCTCGATGGCATTTCCTCGTAAATCTACGTACCAGAAGATACGTTATAACAGCATAATGTAGAGGTATACGAAGAAAGGCAAAACATTAACATTTTTATGCATCTAAATTGATAATACGGCTATGTTTCTTCTTTATGACCATTTAAAAAGACTTTTATATCCTATTCAAAAAGATAAACGCGTACGAGGTTTTTTTTTTTACTTTTTCTCTCTCTCTCTCTCTTACTCTTTCTTAAATTAGAAAAAATCTCTCTCTAAACTTTTCATATTCACTCGAGGCTAGACTTTGAAGGGTAAAAAAAAAAAAAAACCACTATATGCTTTTCGCCATAAACCTCGAAAATTTCGTTGGATCTTGACGCGGTTATGTTGGTGGCTTTTGATGTAACGAAGTATATGAGTACGGTGGCTGGGTAGTATGGTACAGCTAGGTAAGGTATACACAGTAAACCTACGAATTATATACGAGAACCAGGCTATATATAAACCGTCGACGAGTAATACCTAACCTACCAACCTACGTGTACTGCACATGTACGAGTATACGAGACGCAATCTATTCATAATTCATGCAAAGCTTTTTTAATGTACCTTTTAAATTATTTATGTTAGTTTGGTTTCCATTAAGTAAACGGTGGCCTATGCTGAAGGCGACGCGGCGTGTAACGATGTCGTACAGCTGCAGATAATCAGAGGTATCGTATATCCAAGTACATACGCACATATACCTAAGTAAGTGTATTTTTTTAAAGTATTTACATGCCTGCGAAAAAATGGTCGACATTTCTTTTTTTTTCCGATGATGATACGTGCTTGAACCGCAGACATCGCTTATAACAATGTATGTTTTAGAGCTATGCGGCGCGTCTGCCTTTACGTATTAATAATATTTTTCAACACTTAGGCAAGAGCCCAAGGTAAGAATAAGAATAAGAACCCTGGCTTTCTAAAAACTCGAGAAAATAAAACTGAAACTTTATCGTTAAAATTAGAATTTTGGTATCGCGAAAGCGAACCAAGAAAATTATTCAAAACACAAGGTCGTTAAAATCATGATCAACTAAAGACTCGTATCGATTTTCAAAAAAATTCGATTTACGATGAAAAAAAGAAAATATATCGCTATGCATTGATTTTAGAGCTTAATTTGCGCTAATATGTTGTAGGTAGCCGAATTTCGGGGGTACAGGTAGATATCAAAAGTAAAGGACTAAAACCCTCAAAATGCACATCTAAGATCCCTTCTAAAGAGCCTTTCCTAATGAGGATCAAAAACGGTCCTCCACCCAAAATCGATCGAACTTGAACCAAAATGTTACTTATAGTCTAAAAATATCCTCCAAAAAAATTTTGACCCCCCCCTCCCTACACCCACCCCTTTTGGGGTGAAATTATCACCCCCCCCCCCC